>JAPYZA010000016.1:0-58255 GCA_030522685.1 Eupelmus azureus | reverse complement strand
CAATTGGTCAGTACTTCAAATTTATCATTCTCATTTCATACTTCTTTAAAATAAGCATTAAACGAAAGAATTTGCATAACAAAATAAAATATTAATAAATGAATTTTAATTTTTATATTTTTAAAATCTAAATTCATTGATATAAATAAAATTTAGTTACCAGTTATCCTATGCTTAACAAGCTCTATCTTATTTACTAATTATTTACATATGGATCACTTATACTGATAAATAAAGGTAAGCAGCTAAGGTTCGAAAGTATTTTCAAAAATTTCTTTCGAGTGATGTAGAACAATATACCAAATTATACAAAAACTTCAGTCTATGATCAAAGTTATAGAACATTCATCGTATTTGCTCATAAATTTCTGTATCACGGGTAATTGCCCAAAAAGAAAAAAGTAGCGTACATGCAATTACACAATTTAGTTCTTAAAAAATTTTGTTCTTCTTATATACAATTTAATTTTTTATAAAAAAATTTTATTATTATTTAAATGTAATTTACGTAATTATTTTACAGATGATACAGTGCAATCAAAAATTACGAGTAATGCCAAAGCAAAAGCCGCAGAAAAATCAGTTACCATAAAAGATAATGACTGCAATAAAAGCAGTTCAAACTCTACGACAAACTTACCTGCAAAAAGTGAACAAAAAAAAGATTGCGATGATCATCTCAAAAGAAAACATTGTCTACAAGAGCCTAAATTAGTTTTACGTCGACTAGAGGAAAATTCAGTAAAAAGGAAAATTAATAATCTTAATACTGAAAATATGAATATGGAATTTCATACGTCGCATACAAAACAAGATATTAAAACAGAAATTTGTGATGAAAGATTCGATGATAAACAAAATTCTCCTCCTCTATCAAACGAGCAATGTGAAATAGCGTATAATCAACCCAAAACAAATCTTGAAAATCTTATTAAAGAATTAAAAATACTTTTACTTTTTTGCAATAAAAAACGGCTTGGCAATTATAAAGTATCTTCAAATACGGAATTGTATGATTCGGATGAATTAAACCACAAAATATTTTACTTTGAAAAAGAAACTGATGAAAATTGTCGGGTCGGCAGTATGTACCTCATAAGCCCTACGATTTCCAAAGAAAATATTTTTCGCTTATTTATACAATACTTTCAAAAAGATTATAAGACTATTAGAAACATTACTGTTTACAGTGATCTTCAAACAAATAATTCAGCTTTAAAAAATGATGATATTAATATATTATCAGATGAAAGTAAAAATACTTACAAAATTATTATAAGTGAAAATAGTGAATTTTTTGATCAGATGTTAAAAAAGGTAGAGAAAAAAACTTCCTACATTACGGCTTTATCAAAATTAATAAAAGAATATATTACAAGTAAGAAAAAAGTAATCTTGAACGGTTTGATGAAAAAGTATCACATGGCTTTGATTCGCGAAGACGTGATAAAAATCAAAACAAAAAAAGAAAACAGTAAAACTGTGTATAAAGGGCTATTTACTAAAAAATTTATTGAAGACTATAATCTGTCAAAACCAGTTAAAAAACTGCGAAGTCTTTTAAAACAAGAGTTAGGTTCACTTACTCCAGATTTGAAACTCAATTTAACGGACCGTTTCGGTAATGATTTCATATTCGATGAAAATCCAATTGTTAAGAAGCTAGACCAATTAGCTACGGAGTTAGTAAATGTGATAAGTTCATCAATAAAAATGCCGTCAACAAGAATATTATTTCGAAGAGTCTACACATTAAAACAAGACACAGATAAAATTATAGTACATATTCTTAAAAAAGATGATAAGGATAAAGATACGGTAGTATTCACAAAAAAATTTCTAGACAGCAATATAATTCTACCAGGAAATTTAAATTTCCTACGTGATGAAATAAAAAACAAACTCCTGATTAAAAACATAAAATTTGATCAACTCGATAAATGCAAGTTTAAAATGACCAATTTTCAGGATCAACAATCGAAAGACATAATTATAAATTTTTCTATGGAACATAGATTAGTTGTTAAAGATTTCTTAAATAAAATAGAATTTGTGGATATAATTAACAGCGAAATTAATCTTGAAGCAGATATACAAGAAATTAGTAATGAGTTTGAATTTATACAAAGTAAATCATGTTTGAATTATGTTAAAAAAGAACTTTTAACTTGGCTACAATCAGAAAATTTCTGCAATAAATCGTTTAGCTCATTAAAATCTACTCTGATGAATTTATGTAAAAAATCAAAGATTAATTCAATGGAAATAATTCCAGAATCGAATCATTCAAATATCATAGCCAGTGATTCGGAAAGCAAAATATTAAATAAGGTTAAGCTTCGATCACGTAACTATTCATACAAGCTTACTGATTTTATATCAGATAAACAAAGGCTTTTTAAATTAACCGAAGGGAATCCTAATATTTTTGGGAATTTACCAGCCGAAGAAGTAATAATTGGCAAAGATCTTATAAAGCCAAGTGGATACGATAAAAAATATTATATTAAAAATAAATTAAAACAGCGTGTTATTGTTTCACATGAAATATTTAAAAATAATAACAATAATGTTTTTATTATTACTAATATTAAGAAGAGTGACTTTCTTAAGTATTTACCACCTGATGAGAAAGTTTACTATTTCTGCCATCTACGCCCTAATATGAAAACTTCTGCAAAGTATATACTATTGGGTTTTAATGGAATAGAATCAAATTTCGATATATTTGTAGAAAAAAATAAAAAATTAGATATACATCTAATTAAATACGACGAACAAAATTTTATTTGGCAACGTTCCAATGGTTCTATCACTGCTTTGTGTCCGTACGCGCGTGAGGAACTTGTACGTTTACAAGAATCAGAATCAATACAAGATGCATTAGATAGATGTGGTCAAAATTTAGTAATTATTTCCGGAGAAAGCGGAACAGGCAAAAGTACTTATTTGTATCATTTGGTAAAGCGTTGGAGAAAACTCAAAAACCCCCCTCATTGGCTAGTACAAGTACATTTGAATAATTCAATTCTTAATGATTTTAAGGAAGATGCGATTGAAGATTGCCAAATAATAAATATAATAACTAAACTTCTCGGTTATAATGAAATAAATAAAAAATTATTCGAGCTGAGTGTAAATGGTGAAATAAAACTTAAAGTGGTTATGTTCTTTGATGGTTTTGAGGAACTAAATAGTGAAAATGCAAAATTTATAATAAAATTACTAAAGCACTTGAAAAATAAAAATATCGAAAAGATTTATATGACCACCAGACCAAATTTAAGATCAAAATTAGAATCTGAATTGGGAGTATTTTCATTC
This sequence comes from Eupelmus azureus, assembly GCA_030522685.1. NCBI lineage: Eukaryota > Metazoa > Arthropoda > Insecta > Hymenoptera > Eupelmidae > Eupelmus > Eupelmus azureus. The sequence goes on along the minus strand of JAPYZA010000016.1, from coordinate 54,931 downwards.
TCGCTTAACTTGTTCGCGCACGATAAGAAAGTAGAATTTCTTATGAAATACTGGTCAAATGTAAGTCAATTTAATGATAATCTAAATGAGCATGCCCAGAATTTACTGAGCAAATATAGTAATAATACAGGAACTGTAACTGGAACTGGAACTAATAATGTTGACTTGACATCTACGCCTTTACATCTGAGAATGTTAGCGGAAATTTATAAACATGATTTACAAAATAATAGTGATGAGTGCACAATAGATAGTCTGTATAGTCTATATGAAAAGTTTGTTAGTCTATTCACTGTCGACGTATCAAAGCTGGAAAGTATCTCGTGTAAAAGACTCTCTTTGACAGATCTATTTTCAGGAGACATAACAGATGTGATAGACTTAACGTACGATGCCTGTTTTGATCACATAACATTTGCAGAGTATTTTGCGGCTCAGGCTATTAAAAAGAAATGCGATTCTGATGAGTGCTATACAATGGCGCTCGATTGTATCGATCGACTTATTGAAAATGCGTCTCCAGTGTTTTTCAGTGCCATTGTAGCTACTACTAAAGTATACTATAGCTACTTTTATTTTCTTTCTCTTTTAATTAACAATAATAATATTAACTTTTTAAAAGCTTTATTGACCCACAAGTTACCTGACTATTCTACAGTGGAAGTAACGCCTTTACACATCGCTGTGCAGAAAAATGATTTTAATATTGTAAAGCTCTTACTTGACTGTCACAACGATACTGGAACAGATGAAATCTTCGAACATGGAATCTTTAAACGCCCTGAGTTTGCTAATTGTGAGCTCGTTAAATTTGTGAATAAGCTAGATCACGGCAGAAGTGCTATTCAAATGGCAGCTGACGAATGGAATTTTGAAATAGCATCTGAATTGATACTTATGGGTGCCGATTTGGAAAATTTGGATGAGGATTTCTTACAGCAGACGACGCTATATATAGTAAATGAAATAGCAAAAATCGATTCGAGTCAGAAGCACAAATTTCATTCTATAGTCGAGAAGCTTTTTATAATAGAACCACAGGTCATCGGTTGTTTGGACAAAGATAAGTGCTCACTATTACTATCATTCTTCTTCAAAAATGGCCGTGCTGAAGTAATAAAATGTCTTTTTGAGATTTTAAACAATGATGCAAACAAAGGAAAGGTATCTGAAGACAATTACAAGACCTTTTTAGATTATGTAAACGATAACACTTCAATGAGCGATATGGATAGGCTTGATATAGTTAAATTTTTAGTAGAAAAAATAGGTTTTGAATTAAGCAAAAAACAGAAATATTATTTATGGCCAGTTTTACTGGCTGCAATAAAATCAGAGCATACAAAAACTTTTGAGTACTTCATCGATCAGTACCCTAAAGGTTACATAGGCTTTTCAAAACAAGTTCTAGAGAACAACAAACTGGAGGCTATCGAATTCCTTATGCGTGACAATAAACGGACGTTAGATCCAAATAATAATCATAATACGATTTTACAGACTGCACTATGTTTAGCCGTTAACTTAAAAACTATTAAATTCATCGTTGATAAAGGTGGTATCCATAATAAAAACAGTAAAGGAGAAAACGCACTATGCGTGGCTTTTAAAAACGGCGTAGAACTGCAGGTAATCGAATATTTAATAGAACAACATGCAAAAGTTAATGAAGAGGACAACGCAGGTTTATTCCCGTGGTGTTATGTTATTTTAGACACATCTCGTTATAACAAAGAAGATCAGCTCAGCATAATGCGGCTTCTGAAGCAAAGAAAATGTGATATAGTTGCACCAAGCCCAGGTAAAAGTTCTCAATGTGATCGTTGGATAAAGGAAATAGAGAAGAAACTGGAATTTTTCGATCAATGCGACACGTATGATTTAAATTTCGAACAAACAGGTGAATGCAAACGTCCACGATTGCATTCAGCTATTAACGATCTAAATTGGTGCAAGTTTTTGATCGTGCAAGGCGCTGACGTTAACGTCACAGACTCACAAGGCCGGGGCCCATTGCACATTGCAATCGACTCTAATTGCTACGGCGTGGCAAAGATATTGTTGCAGCATGGTGCTACGTTCGACGTCACCGATCACGAAGATCAAACGCCCTTCGATCTTCTTTTAAAGAAAGATCCAGAACAGTGTAAGGACTTCAAAGATTTAGTCAAATGTCGCGACAAACTAGGTCGCACTCTGCAGCATGTAGCGGCGAATACTGACAACAGTATTGTCGTCTTCAAGAAACTAATCAACTTCAACCGTGACTGCCGTAAGAAATACAAGACCTTCCCTCGACTGGACTTGAACGTTCAGGATGACGAGGGCAACACACCGATTCATTTGGCGGTGAAAAAGGATCGTAAAGAACTCGTCGCATTACTTCTATCGAAGGGCGCTCGTTTCGATATCGAAAATAAGGAAAGTAAGACACCGTCATCTTTGGCAGCAGAGAATGGTTTCCATGAAATCGAACGATTACTCGATTCTGTGAAAGGTACGTTCGAGGCGATAGTAAATCGAGATCTTAATCGGCTGATCGAGAACATGAAACATCATACCTACAGTCTCATTAATGCGCGGGATAATTTTGGCCGAACTCCGTTGAACGCGGCTATGCAAGCTTTCAAATCCGATAATACTGAAGTCGGTCGAGATATTATAAAATATTTGACCGAAAGGAAAGGCGTCTTTGTTGATGCCGCTGACTTTTATAACAAAACTGCGCTGCATTATGCAATTGAATATGACAACGTTGAATGCGTGAAGATATTATTGAAAGCTGGAGCAATGGTCGATACTGTATGTAAGAACCGATGCAAGCTGCTTGAATCAACAGGAAAAGAATGCAAAAGCTTTGTTCGCTGAGCTGCAAGCAGATAATCCAAATTTACTTTTCGATGAACGTAAGTTTAATTTAGAAGACCGTTTGTCGGATATTGAACGTCGATATCAGATCGATCGGAAGGTTGTTGTTAACCTTAAAAATTGCAAGGGTATGACTTTGTTGTATTGTGCTAAGAAATATAAATATCCTGAGATAGCTAAAATTTTGCAAAAATGTGGTGCTAACTGAATGATAGCTATTTAATGTAAATAAATACAGATTCATATACGCAGTTATAAAATTTTTCGTCATTTTGTTCGTATTTGACGAAAATCGTCCGTAAATGTGTCCGTATTTGAGGAAAAGGAAATCGTTATGAAACTTCTACGTCTATTTGACGAAAAAATATTGTTCTTTCAATGAGTTTAGTATATACTTATATTTTACTTATAATTATACACACACACACATATATATACATATATATATATATATATATATATATATATATATTTAATAACTCTAGTTACATTGTAATAAAAAATAAATCAAAAATATTTTATAACATTTAAAAACTAATTTTTTACTTTTGTAATTTATATATTTTTTTATGAATAAACAAGTATTTAAATAGTAATTTTTGTAATGCTTCTTTGAGTGTCTTTCTACATTGATTCCTATAGTTTCGTCCATTATTTTTGTCCATTCTTAGCCAAGTTTGATTAATGTTCAAAGTTGAGTGAGGATATTGAAAGAAATATTATTTATTTCAGTTAAATGTTATTATTTTAAATTTACATTATTTTTTATTTTATGAGTAATAAATAAAAAAATGCAACTGTTTTCAAAATTTAAAAAACTATAATTTTTTAGAATAGAGCATCGTAAGGTAATTGATAGAAAGTAGAAAAGCTTATTTCAAGAAGTTTAAAATAATGTACAATACAATAAATTTTTAGTATTTTTTAAAACAAGATTGTTTTACAAAAAGGGTGCTCTCCATACTTATAACTAAACTAAATAAATAACTGAAAGAATATGCGGTTTGTTTTTCGCAGAAAAGGAACTTTAATAATTGTAAGTATACAAATATCATTTACATCGATTATTTAGCAGTAGATTCACGAAGAAAAATCAGTTTCTTAACCTGCTGGACTCATTCATTATTGGTACAAGCACTTTTAATGTCATTTGACATGTCACTTGCATTATCGCATGTCTGAATAATGGATAGTTACGAAACGAGTCACGAACTAAATCTACCAACTATAAATAAAAAAAATAATTATTATTATTTAGCAATGACTAAATGACAAACGATTTTGCTATATTTGTAATACCACATATGTGACGTCAACCTTTCTTATCTTTTTTTCTACTTTCTAATCCATTTATCACTTTATATATACTGATACGTAATTCTAGAAATAAAAAAGTTAATTTCTATCATTTATATGACGATACTCTTTAATCTATATTCAATGTATCCTTAGTTATGGTAATAATAGTATCAAATGATAATGTCTTTATTTGTTTATTTTTAGAGACACAAAATTCATATTAGCGTAACACATGTTAAATGATTTATTATAAGATTTTCATGTAAATTTACGGATTCTATACTAACAAACATTATATTAAGTATGTTCATGTTTATCACATATTTTTAAAAAAGAAGAAATGAAAGTCCAGTTTATATTGATAAACTTTTTTATAGTAAAAGTTTTTACAAATACAATTAATAACTTCATTATTGACTATTTTGTTTATAAAAAGGTTTCAACAGTCGTTGGATTTACTTGTAATAATAATGAAGGTAATAATGGCAAAAAATAATAAATATTATTAAAATTATCTAATATAATTCTTTAAGTATAAAGTCAAAATCTTTAAAAATGTTTTATATTTTGTAAAGTGAGCATTTTTAAAAATTGTATTAATTTATTCAGTATATGGATAAAAAATATCGAAAATAGAATTTATATGAACAATTACAGAACTTAAATTGATGGTGACTTTTAGATGATTTTTTATTAACAAGATATTTTAATAAAGAGCAAATTAAGGTGGCATTTATTAAATTGAAGGATGTATCAAAAATACACCGCCTTATACATACGGATTACTATAAAACAGGGGTAGTAATGGATATACGCTGTTACGACTCTCAAAGGATTGCTTTGGCATTTTCCGAGGTAAAAATTCTGTTTTGATCAGACGTATATTTTATTAATACTACTTTAATATTTTTATTAACTATTTCATTATCTGCTTTTGTTGATATATATTCAAAGTTTACGAAAATATATTATAAAAATAAAAAATATATACATTGTAATATGCAGGCTACTAATAATAAAGTATTTGATGATTTACATTGTTGGTTAATAATTATGGCTTATCATCATAATGTGACAAATCTTATTAATGATGAAGCTTTTGATTTATCCACTGACTTCGTAATTGCTAGATTGATCTCTAATCATGATTTCACTCTTTATGATATTTTCAATCCTTCTAAAGCTCATGGTGGCAAATTAAATGTTACCTTTTTTGGTACCTGGAATAAAACTAATGGACTATATGTTGCTTTGATCCAAAATAAATATGACAGAAGATCAAATTTACACGGATTCGTTTGGAGGGTAGCGTATCTAGCTGTGCGTACATTTTTTAATAACATGAACATATATACACTGCACATAGTTTACAAAATACTAACAATGTTTATAAAAAAAATAAAATTTAATTTAACAGAGTAAGTATAAACCACCAAATGTATCGTTGGAAAATCATTTACAAGATTACCAAAAAACTGGAACTAAAGATGGAATGCCAAAATTTGGTTTTAATTTAGTTAAGCATCTTTCTGAAATGTACAATGCTACGTAAGTTTAGTGATATTCATTTTATTAAGTTTAGAAAAATCTTTGAATATTATTTTTTAATTTTAAACTATTTACTTTTAAAATTGTCAGGAGATTATGATAAAAATTGGTGATTAAAATGATCGCAAAATATAATAACATATAGTATTTGTCATTATATAGTATATACCACTTATTTATAAAATTATTTAATTTAAAATTTTCTTTTTGAAAAGCTTGCTCTCTAAGGAAATAAAAAAAAATACATTTCAATAATCTTTTGTAGGATATTACTACGACAATACGGAAGGTGGAAAAAGGGTGATAGAAGTGGGCCGTTAACACGAGCTTTAGTGAATAATGAAATCGATATGACTGGATATTTTATTAGTGTGATACCTGAAAAACTAAGTATGATAAAATTTGTGTATCCAGCATGGCCATTTAGGTACTTAAAGTTTTTCTCATAATAAAAATATATTACTTAAAGTACAAATTTAATAAATATTATTAATATTTAATACTGGCAGAACGTGTTTTATATTTCGAAGTCCACAGCCAAAGAATATTAAGATAGATGAGATTTTATGGCCGTTTGATGCAGGCATTTGGTATATGTGCATAGCAATGATCATCCTCTTTATATTTGGATTAGCTATGACTTTTAATGCTGAAGGATTTGATAGGGGTTTAATGCGATATTCCAACTCAGCTTTAATGACTATTGGTTCTATATGTCAACAGAGTATGTAAAGTAACAACTTCCTGTAGTCATATTGTTCTGTAACGTTTTTAATAAATTTAATTTATTCATATAAAGTAGAATAGGGCAAAGTTCCACAGGGATAAATATATTATTATGGGGATATACAGGGATATAATATTATTACAATAAATTAAAATTAAGTTAAAAAATTATATATTACAATTTTGTAATAACTTTGACAAATTTAAATAAAACAATGTTGTTGTTAAGAAAGGGAGTGGAAATGCATTACAAATAGTAATGATTTGCAATATAGATTTAATAAAATTCGTTTTATTATTAATTAGGTACATGTTTGAAATTGAATTATATATCAACGCGAATGATGTACATGAATATCATGTTATTTAGCCTTATTATGTACAATTATTACTCAGCTTTAGTCGTTTCAGCACGATTAAATGAACCAATTGTTAAATTAGAAGATTCTCTAACAAGGCTAGCTAAAACTGACATGAAAGTTGCTTCAGAACCAATGATTTACTTCGAATTTTTAATGAAGGTAAAATATTATTTCATATGATTTTTCATAATATTATATTTGTCTTTATAAATACATTTATAAAGCCAAATATTAAATGCCTGGTTTAAAGATGGTGCATCTAAAGAGAAACGTTTACAAAAAGAATAAAAAATGTAATAACTATTATAAAAAAGTACTTATTTAAATAATTTTATAACAACAATAAAGTAAAATCATTTTTAGCTACCCAAAAATCAACAGGGAAAGGTGGAATTCCTCTTTATCCCTTAAAGGGATTTAAATTTCAGAATCTATATAGAAAAGTATATAAAATAATTTTTGATTCTTTAAATATAGATAAAATTATTTATTGTATTAAATCGCGCAATCATTTTGGATACGTTGTCAAAATTATAAGTGTCAAAAATTTCGTATATACTTCAGTTAGTCACACAGTCAAAAAAGTTTTTACTATTGCGACTATCACTACTAGAGCTTGTACTCATTAAAGCTTCTGACAATACAATGTATTTGCTAATGTTTAATTGATACTGACTCGAGTTCTGTACATTTAAACGTAAAATAAACATTTGACATGCCTGGATAGGACAATGGAAATGATGCGGAATACTTCAACAGATACAAATGGCAGAAGGTAGACGAATCGGAAAGATTCATTCTACCAGAGAAAGGGATGCATTTGGTGCAAAAAGGTGGCTTTGCTTACCACACTCATCCAGATGTTGCTTATCCGTACATTAATCGTCTGTATGACAATAGAGAGATCTGCGAGTTGACAGAGGTTCATCTTGGCAGGCTATCTTACAGATCAATAGCCATTGCTTATAACAGCTCCTTTACAGAGATATCAAAAAGAGGGTAATTATTATACTTATTAATTATACTTATCAAAGTAAGAATTAATAAATTTGTAAAATGTACGCATTTGGTTGCAATTATCTTTTTTCAAATGTGTACCATGGCAAGGCCGCATATGCTACCAAAAGGCGACGGTATGGTAGCTGAAGTCGCACATATTGGTTATTTTTCAGAACAAAATTAAAAAAGCAACAATCAAGATAGGCAACTCGTTGTAAAAATAAAAAGCTGCTATATAAGTAAATTGCAAATGTAATCATAAAAACTAAATAATTTTATATTATTCTAATATTTTTCTCTTAAACATCTTGTTTTTATTTTATTTGTTATACTCTTTTAAAATGTGTATTAATATAAATACTATATGCATCTTATAATTGTTTAAAAGGTTTGCAAGGATTTCCGAAGTTGGGATTCGGCATCGCCAGTTTAATAAATGGACTTCAAGAAAACCGCTATGTCGTAGAGACATTTTAAGTGCATCAAGTATTACAATTTACGAGTTCGCACCACAGCTAATTATATCACTTTTTGGTCTTATTCTTGCCATTACAATTTGCGGTGTAGAAGTACTCATAGAAAATTATCAAAAAAATATGTATAAATATTTAAATAAATAAATTATAAATATTTAAATTAATAAATAATAAACACGTTATGACTATTTTATTTTTTCCCTTTCTAATTGTTAAGTAAGAAAACAAGATTTAATAAGAAGAGAGTTGAAATAATTTATAGTTAAACTTTATTTTTACTTTCTCTAGCAATTTATTTTATATTTCAAAATGTATTCCTGTGACTTCTAAATAAATTCAAGTCGATCGCACACGATGTCTACTTCGCGTTCGTCAAATGAGAACTGAACTTAGAAAAACTCAAACCTCTATCCTCGATTTTCCAGAAAGGCATTTACCTCGTAATTGCAATAATAAAGAATTCTCGATTCCTTAGGTTGGCATTTGGCTTCTAGGCCACAGGCGAACCTGTGCACCAAAAGACTCAGCATTAAGAGTTTGGATTAGTTGAAATGTTAAAATAACTTAACCGTTATCTTATCTGGCTCTCGCTTTCACTTATGATACATTTCTGTTAAAAATCTCTTCTGAAAACTTGAAATGAATCCTTTTCTAATATCACTGAAAACTGAAAATTGCTTTAACCGACTGAGTCACAAAATAAATTTGATGTTAAACAATGTCGATTTTAAATAAATTTTTTGTCAATACAATTACTCTAATTAGATCTTTATTAGTATAGAAAAAACTGAAAATATTTTTAGTAACTTATTTTGGTTTGTGTATACTATGCAATTATTACAATCATTTACTAAAAACTAAAAGTAATGAAAACGATTTTTTAATTTGCTAATTCGCAAAGAAGGTGTCAAGTAAAAACAAATCAAAAACGAAAAATTCTTCGAACAAGCATACATTTTTTACCTCAAGTTTGTGTCTACATTATTTATCTTTAGATGGTGTTGTTTTTAAAGCATATTTATATCATGTACTACATTATCGTATTAATATTCGTCAAAACAAGAAACTGCATTGATTTGCTTGATCACATAACTTACAAAATATTGTATGACTATAAGCCTTATCAAATCATTGTTTTTCTGAATGATTATCAAAGAAACATAACACTTCATCATAATTACATATTGAAAAGAGTAATGCAGAATAGTCCAAGTATCGTTACTGACATAGTGAAAATTGATAATTCTACATTTAACAAATTCGTAAATTCATTTATTTTTATAAATCCTAAGCGTACGTCTATGTACATAATGATTATGAATAATGATATCAATATTTTAACAAACCAAAAGTATTTTCTGGACAATCTCATCCAAATGAATCCGAAAACTATACGACCAAGATGTATTTTAATACAATTAGGTACAGCATTAATAGGATCAAGTACTTTCAGGAAAATGCTCCAATATGCTTGGTCAAAAAAGTTTTTAGACTTTTCCATCATCGAAATAAAATCAGCAAATGATCGAAATGAATTTACCAATGTTTACGTACATTTCTACAATCCATTTTTCAAAACTTTTACGAAAAAGCTTTACCAGCCCAAAATGGATATTTTTATTGACAAGTTGAACAATGTTAATAGGTATCCATTGGTAGTATTAGTAACAAATCAGCCAGGCTTGTCAACTTACACAATTGATAAGTACGGAAACATTAAACTCGAGGGGATCTATCACAATTTACTTAAAATCACGATAAGGAAAATGAGCTTCAACGTAACATTCGGTATCAACAAAATAGACAGTAAAGCTCCAACAATCGTCAATGAAAAATCACTAGAAATGCTTAGGCAAGGTTATGTAAACATGCTAACAACAGCGATGATTATAGAATATCCCGAATTTTCGACGATGGATCTTGGTTACCATTATTACGATTCCTTCGTGGCAATTGTGCCTATTATACGTCACACTGAATTGAAAATACTAACACATATTTTCATTTATCTTCTGATTAACCCATTAATCATTATAAGCGCAATTTACTTAACACACTGGCTGAAAATACAAGATATGCACTTTAATTTTTTCAAAATCATTCAAGTAATTTTGGGCATATCGATAAAACTAAGACCTCAAAAACTATCTGATCGAATGATCTTCTTAAGCATCATTCTAATATCATTACAGTATTCCAGTAATTTCTTTTCAAAACTTCTTGACGTGAACATGGTAATTAACGAAGTGAGCTTTGATTCATTTGAAGATATAGTCAATTCACCGCTCGACGTATACGTGAACAGGGCCAATTTCGAGAAGTATCTCCCCGAGGAGTCAGAGTACACTAAAAAAATTAAATCTCGATCGAAGAAAGTCTACGATATTCTTGAATGCCTGGTAATGCTGCAGAAGAACAAGAATGTGATTTGTATTACTTTTCAAGCATTCGCTCAGTACGCTGTTAACAAATATCGCGACTCTGATGGTAATCCAACAATGAAGATTGCAGATCTAGTGTTTTCTCAAGGGAAATTGAGCTTTGCGATTGAAAACGCGTTTCCTTACACCAAAAAATTTCAGCAAATTTTTCAACGAATCTATGAATCCGGTATTTGGTCTGCAGTTATGGAAAAACACACCCGTATACTTTTACAAAAAGCGCAGACGGTAGAAGGCTCAAGTCAGATTTTACCGCAACTTTGTTTTATATTAAGCATTGGATACTTTATATCAAATATTGTTTTATTAATAGAATTCACAATTTACTATTTCAGAGGTAAAAAAAAGTTGATTAAAAAGTAGATCTATTATTCTATTGTATCTATTGTTCGTGGCAGGTTACTTTAGAAATGGTGAAAAAATGATCTTCGAAAAATTGCACTTCATTAAAAGATTTCTTTGAATAAAAAATACAAGTGCCGTTTTGTTGCAAAAATAAAGGAGATAAGGGCCATCCTGGAATGTCCAAACTTTATTTTATACACGAAATAAGAAAAATATCCCAAAATATCATTAAAAAAATTTTTAAAATTACAATATTATATTAGTTTTAAAATTTTAAAATGTGACAAAAACAAAAAACCCATCTCTTTGAAAATACATTAAACCAAACAGTTACCAGCGGATTTTTATTACTGCAATAAAGTTTTCTATAATTTAGAAAATAGGGAGCTTATTTTATAACTTTAGTTGGGATGGGTCTCGCCAAAGCTCTCACGAGAATACATATAATGATGTTTAGCTTTCAGAATAATTATTGCACTTAACTACCCTGTTTATTTTGCATGCAGATTTGTTATTCTGGGATTAAACATTATATCATAATGTCATTTCGCCTCACCAACTCACTTTATGAATTGATTGTCAGAATCTAGGCCTGAAAGGATTCATTCGTGTTGTCGATGACAAAAAGCCTAAACTGTACGAGTCGACCTCGTCTAAATCTGCTGCTTCTGACCTTGAGTGATAGTGACATCTAATTATTATCGATATTTTGTTTTATTTTGATTCCGCTTTATTTTTTACTCTTTCTTTAAAATTAAAATATTAAAAAATTAAAATATTTTTAACAACATTTCTTATTTACTTTAAATGATACTATCATTCAATCCACTTTATTTCTATTAATTAAAGTTAAGAGAACTTTTAACGTTTCCTATTACTTAGATTTTTTAATTTGCTAATTCTTTGAGAAGGCCAAGTAAAAAATCAATAACTAAACATTTTTAGAGCAAGCTTTTATTTTTTCTCTCGAGTTTGTCACTACCTTTATCAAGATGATGTTTTTCTTTAAACATATTTCTATTATTTGCTGCAATATCATAGTGTTATTAATATGTGTCAAAACAGTGAAATGCGACGATTTGTTTGATCACATAACACATAAAATATTATATGATTATAAGCCTTATCAAATCATCGTTTTTCTAAATCACGAAAGGAAGATAACACCTGATCACAATTACGTATTGAAAAAAGTAATACAAAATAACCCAAGCATCGTTATTGACATAAAAGTTGCCAATTTTAAATCCAGATCAACAGAGTATTTATTTACCTTTAAATCCAGCAGATTTATAAAATCTTCTATTTCTGAAAGTTCTAAACGTGTGTCTATGTACATGATACTTATTAACGACAACATCAATATGTTAAAAATTCAAAAGCATTTTTTGAATCGTATCATTCAAATAAATCCGAACACTATACGACCAAAATGTATTTTAATTTATTCAGGTGCATTTTTAACCGATCTAAGTACTGTTCGAAAAATGCTTTGATACGCTTGGTCGAAAAAGTTTCTAGATTTTTCTATCATCGAAATAAAATTAGTAAATGATCGAAATACATTTACTAATGTCTATGTACACTCCTACAATCCATTCTTTGATACATTTACACACAAACTTTATCAGCCTAAAATGGATATTTTTATGGACAAGTTGGACGATGTTAATAAATATCCAATGATACTGTTAATAGCTAATCAACCAGGCTTTTCAAGTTACTCAATTGACAAATGCGGGAACATCATAGTGAAAGGAGTTTATTACAAATTAGTGGAAATAACAACAATAAAAATGAATTTTAATGTGACATTTTACTTGAATGAAATAGTAAGCAACGTTACCTCTAACGTTATAAATGATTCAGTAGAAAAGCTCAGACTCGGTTATGCCAATATGCTAGCAGCAGCAATCTCCATAGATCCTCCCGATCTTTCAAAGGTGGAGCTTAATTACTATTACGAATCTTTTGTGGCTCTAGTACCGATAACATATCACGCAGGGTTAAAAATACCAATTCACATTTTTATTTACATTCTTATTATTCCATGCATCATTACGTGCTCCGTTTACTTGACTTACTGGCTGAAGATACAAGAACAACGCTTTGATTTTTTCAGCATCATTCAAGCAATTTTTGGCTTAACGGTAAAACTGAGACCGCAAAAAATATCCGATCGAATGATTTTCTTAAGCATAATTCTGATATCACAGCAGTATTCCACCGAGTATTACTCAAAGTTTCTTGATATGAGCATTATAAAAGATGAAGCAAACTTTGATTCATTTGAGAATATAGCTGACTCGCGACTCGACATTTACATTAACGAAATATATTTTGAAAAGTATCTGACTGAGGATTTAGAGATCATTAAAAAAATCAAATCTCAAGTAAAGAAAGTTTACGATATTACCGAATGCCTGCAGATACTACAAAAAACGAAAGACGTGATTTGTATTACATTTCGAATATATGCCGAGTATGTTGCTGAAAAGTATCGAGATCCTAATGGTAATCCAATAATGAAAATTGCAGAGCCTGTGTTTTCGAAAGAAATATATAGATTTCTGACTGAAAAGGAGTTCCCTTACTCTGAGAGATTTGAGCAAATTTTTCAACGAATCTATGAGTCCGGTATTTGGCCTCATTTTTTGGACAAACAAACTCATGTAGTTTTAGAAAATGTTACAACGGAAGACAGCTCCAGACATACGATTTTTCCGCAACTTTGTTCTATATTAAATATTGGATATATAATTTCGATTATTGTTTTGTTAATAGAGTTCATAGTTTTTTATACTAATTATATAATAAATTATTTGCGCGGATTATTTAATCGAAATTAAAAATATTTTCAGTAGTACTCGGTATATAAATAATAGAATTATAAGTATCCATTAAAAATTATTAAATTTTAAATAAGTTACATAAATGAGATACAAACTCACAGGTTAATTGGCATTCTATTTTGTTGCAAAAGACAACAATGCCATGATAGGGTCATAATACAAAAGTTCAGATTTTTTCTAGCTTCTCACCGGTGACATTGGATTTGACCTTTACTATGACCTTGAAGGTTTTCCTCAAATAAAAAATCTTATTTTTTAAGTTCAACAAAGTATAAAATGCAAAATTTCTTATTCAAACTACAACGATTATTGTTCATTTTAACTTTTATTTAAACTCTATACTCAAAAGAACATACAAGCGGTGTGTATTTATATATAATTAATGTTATGACTAATGTTAATGCTCCAATACACACACACACACATATTTTTGCAATGCATGTTCTATGACTAATTGGCGAATAATAATTGTGCGAAAGATACAGCACGCGCGAATGACTAACAGCTATCACAGTCAACAGACGGAGCTTGAGATATACTCGATCTATCGAAGGTCATGGAGATCATGTCAAATGTACACTCTTTGCTCATTGGTTTCGCTACTTAGAGGTGAACACAATGTATATAAAATATACATACATTATATGTATAACCACTACTGTGACAGTACTATGCCTTATTTTTTTATTTTATTTCAATAAATAATTAAAAATTTTTTGGTAAATAATATTTAGTGTTACTTATTTTAAATAATTCTCAAGTAAATACTGCTAGTGGTGTATTCTTAAATAATAAAAATTGCTTACAGTGATTCAAACATGGCGCTGCGCTTCTCCTATTAATGGCGGACGTAGTCGTTTTCCACACTGTCGTTCAAGCCTCAACCCCCTATAGCCATACTGTCCCTCGACTCTCTGTCATCGGAGCAACGATATCGAGAATTACTCAGTTAGTAGTGATCTGCACAACTGAAAGCAGGCTAGGTATCTTGTACGTGTAGCGAAGAGCCGCGTTATCTTTTAGAAGCTTCATTTGTTTTTGTGTTCGGAGTTATTTCTGAAAACAATTTGACGGTTAATTTTTGTGAAATAATATCAGAAAACACCACAATGTCGTCTGTCGGCCTCGAAGAAGAATGGAACAATTTTAAAGTAAGTTTTTCAAGTTAAAGAATATTAAACTAACTGTTACTTTGATTTACGTATAAAATGATTGTTTTTGCAACAATATCGATCCCTAACACTAAAATTACCGTTTAAGGGGAAATTCAATAGAAACTACGGAAATGCAGAGGAAGAACAGAAGAGAAAGCAAATTTTTTTGCAAAATAAACAAATGGTTGACGAACACAACGCTAAATACGCAAAAGGAGAAGTTTCTTATACCATGGCCATTAATCACTTCTCGGATAAGGTAATTTTGATATTATTTAAAAAATTACAATTTCGATTAATAACGTCAATAATGCGTTTTTAGACCCCGGAAGAATTGCAAGGAATGCGCGGAGGAATGAAACCATCAGGCTAAAGCCATATTAGCCGATTTTGGAAGTGTAAATTATTACAAATTCCAAATATGTCATAAAAATAAGAAAATTTTTAAATACCAGCTGTACATATAAATCAGTTATTTTAGATCGTCTTTTGTATATTTTAATATTAAGCTTTCAACAATAAAAAATTATTTTAATACTAACAAAATTTTGTTTCACTTAGGGTACTTATTATAATATCTTTTAATTACACTTGTAATTTCGGAACGTAAAAAATCGTATGTGAACGTATATAATTGAATTTATATAATTCGTAAACAAATATAATTTTTATTATGACTAAAAAATCGATTATCTAATATTTCGACAGATTTATTTTACTTTGAAATTTATGTAGTAAGTATGATTTGTATTTATCAAAGAAATCGAAAATTTCTGCTGTATTTTATCTAAAGGTCAAAAAATAGAATTTTCAAAATAAAAAACATTTTAAGTATACTAATATTCAATAAGTATAGTAGAGGTTTGTATTGATAAGATTAAATATGATTAAATGTCTTATTGTTTGACATTCACATCTAGAAATTATAAAAGGTAAGATTTGCACTTTTTAAAAATCTTTTTTGATACTTTGAAAATTTATAAAAATAATTTAAAAAAAACCTTTGTCGATTTTATTAATATATATATATATATTACATATTTATATTTAGTAATAATTACGTTTCATTTGTCTGTATTTTTTAAATATTATTCAGAGAAAATCAACACTTTTTCAGTTAATATAACATATATAAAAGCTTCTTACTTATTTTTGAAAAGAGATCTAAACTTTATTTAAATAAAGATAATTCATTGATTTTAGGTACAGACTCAGCAGAGTTCCGAAGTTATGATTAATTAAAACGTATTACCGCTGCATCACGGATTCTTCTGTAACACTTATTAGTATGCTTTGCTCAGTAGCTATCGTTCTTACCTACGTAGGGACAGTTTACCAACGACTGGCCAAGTATATCACGCTACTAGGATTTTACGGTATAATCTTTTTTATGATGAAAATCGGCCAAAGGTGTAAATATAAGCATTTTTTCCATTATCAATGCTTAAAATCCAAGATATTTTAGCAACATAGTTGATCATAGATATTTTATAAGTACCATGTGGACTAGATTACTAATTACTAAAAAGAATAAATAAAAATGAGTGTATCTATCATTTGCATTTACTATATTACTCTCAACTATTTATTATTTATTATATACTTAGAAAATTAGTTTCCAAATCCTCTGTATCATATTCAATCTCTTAGTTAATGACCATTTCGTCTGATATCCGAAATAGTACGTTTCAATACTAGTGAAATACTAGTAGCATACGCTTTTTTGTTCGAGCGCGCGCGAAATCGAGATTTGCGCTCGGTGTCAAAAATTTATTTTAAAATTACGATGCTGTATATCATAGAGAAAATGTCTAATAAAAAAAAACTTTTATTTTAGTTAATTTCTTTTAACTGTTTGGAGTACTTAAAAAAGAAGTATCTCTAATAATTATTCAAAAATTTAATATAAAAAATCACGTATTGCAGTAAAATTTTTTTGATCTTTATACTTATAAGACTCATGTTTTGGTTTGAAACAAATTGAAAATATTAACTAATTTTTAAGAAAAAAGTGATCCATCTAAATTTATCGCTTTTTACTGCATCGGAGCTTGATTAATTTGTAAGAAACTTAATAAAAGAAAAATTCTCTTTAATTTCTTAACGTTACCTTAATCGGGTACTAAGAAAAGCTGAATTATTAGCCTTAAAGTTTATTGTTGGACGGTATCAGTTTGATATTTGCACAATATATTAACAATTATTATTCTCATCAACTGAATAAAAAAATACACAAAATACTGATATGTTATAATTATAAACATCATTTATAGGACACACGCTGGAGCCCTGCCCAGATCGAAGTCAATTGCAACAAAATATATATATATTTTTGTTTGTTAATAATAAATTGTATGTATAATTACTTCGCGCGCACCAAGCCGCTTCGACGCGCCGACAATTTTTTCTCCTCCTTTCTCGTTATATCGCACGCAGCTAGTCGATTCGCACGACGATCAAAAGTCGCATCCTTCAGGGCCGTCGGTGCTTTTCAGCCCCCCTCCGATCAACCCTTCAGAAAACAGCCCATCGTCGCTCGCATCGAGCTTGACGTGTTTGCAAATACATAAAATACACGCCGACCCGTCGACGCGCCTCGCGCGTTACTTACATGATAAAAAAATGTACAACAACATTGACGCGGCCAGACTAAGCTTTCTGAGCATTTTATGCTTGAAATACAGGATAAAGAAAACATTATTTATAGAATATAAATCGATTGGCCTTCGTAACATCTATACTTATTTTTTATATAATAATAATAATAATAATAATAGTAATAATAAAATAATAATAATAATGCTTAACGAAGTTCACGAGTTCTTCTTATACTTTGTCACTCTAGTTTTATAATTCTTATTTTGTCTCGTAAAAGTCCATTCACCATCATAGAAAAAAAAACGTGTAACGTGCTCATTCGAACAATTGCCTCGCTCTTTTCTCCTTTCTACAAAAATATTATATACTAATTATCTTAAAAAATTAAAATTACAACTTCAGTTTCGTCTCGAATTAACGACGACGCGTCGCGCGAAAAGTTTATACTTAAATATTTTCGAGTACATTATTTTTTCACAAATCCTAATCGCAATCTAAATTGTCGCGCGACACTTCGAAGCGCTCGCTATATTTTTTGACATTCACACGCAGAAAAAATATATATCTCGCCTATCACTACATAATAATATGCCCTCGTGTGGCCTTTAGTTGACAATGGAATGTGTAGTGTTTTAATCGTTCATTTCATTTTTTGTTCACACTTTTATGATACACGAATTATTAAAAATGATTTTAAAATATCTCATAGAAATTATATTTACAAGACTTACAAATCACATCTATGTAGGAGATGTAAGGTTTTCGATCTATGGAACCTCCGATAGACAAGGAAAAATTATCGTTAGTCCATAGACCTTTATTATTAAAACTATGGTAAAATTTTACATCTCTTGATCTAAAATGACACAATCGTATCATGTCTATTGCAATTTGATCTTGACGTTGACAAACCTTATTAGCACCCTATCTCATAACAATTAAATTATCCTAGCTCTCGTTGTTAGATTGCACTTTCTGTAACTTTCAATATCGGAGTATTTTTAACATCAGGTAAAAATTATCACTTGTTTGATCGGATCTCATTAGTTACTTTATAAAAATACTTGCTTTCTTAATTTATAATATAAAATTTTGTCAATTATTTAACATGGAAGACAATATCAGTATAAAAAATTTCTTAAAAATAATCAAAATTTATTATTTGTAAAATTACTCACTCCGTTTTTAAAAAAAATTATAAACCTTCAAAACTTCAAAAATTTTATACAAGCTTCGGTAATTTGTCATTAATAAAGAAAAAAAGATCAAAGCGCAATAGATGTGCGATCACTTCTAATACGTATGTCGAATTCTCTTTCGCTATCCCGACAACCAAATCTTAATGCATTATACAAGAAAATATTTCCAAAAATCTAATACTTATTTTTATTGTAATAATACAACTTGCACTGCTGTAATTTAAGTTCGATAAAAATACTTTTGCTATTGTACAATGCGTTATCAACTATAGTTGTAAATATATAATAATCATAGAATTTTTGCAATGAAATTGACATCAGACATTTGGTCATCGGGTTTACTTTTTAGACGCTTATCATAATACCAAATATTCGAACCCCATTTGTTAATAAAAGTCAATTACTCTTTCACTCTACATGCACTAACTATAACATTTTCAATCAAACTTAAAAAAACAGCAACTCATTAATATAATTATACGTACTCATTTTAACAGATATTAATAGTGAAGTTTCAATTAAAAAGTGAAAGAGCGTCTTTTTACACAAGTGGTAGCGGCGATGTTACATAGCGAAAAAGAAAAGCAAGCGACTCTACGTCTCAGACTTGTCCTCTTCGACGAGCTGCTGGGTATCCTTGCCGGAATCGACGGCCGAAGGATCGAGCTCGCGCCTCTTGAGATGCAATTGTGGCGGCTCCTTGTGCTGGACACTTGAAGGTTTCATTTCGGCAGGGACCTCGTAGATGCTGCCACTATTGTTCGGTCCACCTGTACCATTCGTCGTCGTGGCACTGCCGCCTGTGGTCTCCATATTCACCGCATCATACATAGGATTGCTGAAGTCCCGATTCTTGTTGCTCACCTCGCCGAGATTATATTCGACATCGAGAGGTTCCTGAAGATGCAAAAAAATATGATCAAATTTAAATTATCCAATTGTAAATTAAGCTTTTCGCTTATTGATTAACTGACGTCTACAATAAACTTTACCATTCGTTCTTGCGTAGATCCACCGAACTCAACATTGCTTCCTTGTCGGAACGAGACGCTTTGAGCCCCGGTTAAACCACCAAGTCCAGGTTTGCCGCTAAAAGTAACGAATGTACGTACCACATTAAAATGGGTAAAATTATAACATAATTAGATACAAAAGATAACAAAAATAGAATCAACTTACAATGGCCGTTTCTTCAGTACCATAAATACTGCCGCAGCAGCCAGGAGCACGAGAATAGCAACGACAATCGGGACAACGATTGAAGCGGTAGAGCTGCTTGATCTCGTAGACGCCAATCCAACCTCACACGCGTCACCGTGGAAGTCTACAGGGCAAGCGCATAACAACTTACCAGACTCATCATCTATGCAATGTCCACCGTTTTGGCACTTACACGTCTGCGAATAAAACAAATAAGATATTTTCAGTGTATATTCTTCTAATTTAAAAATATTTTTAATTCCATCATAAAATACTACACATTCAAGCAGTAGTAAATTACCTTTGGCGCAGGCCTTTCACGTTCAATAGTGGCGTCACAGACAACGTCGTTGATTATCAGTGGACTAACGTTGCCTTGACGATCAGGGCAAAGGCAGCGGTGACCTCGTGGTACCGCGACGCAGAGATGCGAGCAGTCGACCGAGTGGCAGGGATCACGCAACGTCGCGTTATAACGCAACTGATGGTAGACGCGTACGCCACCAGGACTGCCGAGATCTCGGGCCAGGATCTGCGGCACGCCGCGGCCAAACTTGTCCTGACGTACCAGCTCGTTGGCGCGTGTCGTCCAGTACATATTGCTCTCAAATACGTCAAGTGATACCTGAAGACAAGTGAAAGAGATTGTAAGATATTTGCGAGTGCCTCTGGCGATTATGGGCAGCATTAGTTTTTACTAAGAGTTGATTTTCATCTCACTGTGTGCAGATCGAAAACCTATCGTTGTAACTTTTAATTTTTCAGTAAACCAACAGTAGTTTTTTTTTTAAGATGAAAAATAGTATTTTTTTCACCTATATTACTGAGTTACATAATGTTAAAAAGTCAAATTCTTACCGGGTGCCTCAGATGATCGCCGCTGATTATAACCTTCCTGTTACTGCCATCTTTCTGCACAGATTCAATAGTGTTGAGTTTTATGTCCGCCCAGTAGAGCGTGTGATCCATCGCGTAATCCACGGCGAGAGCCGATGGCTTGCCAAGACGGCTGAGGACGAGTGACTTGCGCCTGCCGCCGTCCATCCACGCGACTTCAATCTTGGGTTGGCTACCGCCGTCCGCCCAGTAAAGACGGCCCAGCTGCGGATCCACGACCACCGCAGTTGGCTGCTCCAGGTTTTGAGTAACGAGGCTGCGTCGGTAACGGCCGTCAGACTTGGACACCATGACACGGCCGCCGCTGCGAGGTGGGTTCTCGTCCACCTCGGTCCAGTACAGGTTGTCTGACACCCAGTCTACCGCTAGACTCGTTGGTATCGAGTTTGCTGTAAAATTAAAGTACGAAAAAATTAGAGAGTGTTTTCTGTAGTAATAAGTTTTTCATCGTTTATTTAAGTTATATAAAGTTTTTGATCGTTTATTGAAGTTATATAAAATTAGTGCTTACGATTGGAATTGAGATCTTGAGCAAAACCAATCTGAACCAACTTTCCATCGACCATGAGGGATCGTTTGATAGTTGCATCGTGACCATCGATCCAATAAATATACTCCTTCTTCGGATCAAAATCAATTGCATTTACTCGTTTTTCATTTACAACAACATCTAGTTCTTCATTCTTGTACAAGTTCAATGCTCTAATTTCTTGCCCGCTTCCAAAAACAAGCATTACCTAAAATTTTCATGAATCAATTTATTAATACAGATTTTGCAATTATCAAGATTTAAGAATATTTTAATCTATATTATTTTAAAAACTCTTAAATGTAATATGATAATCTACCTTATCATCTTCCGCTTTGCATACACCGCTGAGATTGTCGGATAGCTTGAAGCCGTCACGGCAGGAGCAGGCGTAGGAGCCATTAAGATTAGTGCAGAGTTGCGAGCAGGTGTGCTGGCCTTTAGCGCACTCATTGATGTCGTCACAGAATTTATGATTATCTTCTTTTATTATATAACCTGGATAACAAGCACATATGTAGCCGCGCGGCGCTGTTTCTACTGCCAGCGAGCCCGAGTCCGTTACGTTCTGACAGTAGTGCGAGCAGCCACCTTTATTTGTGTCATTGCACACCTTATTGTGGTCTAAATATAAAAATTTTGAAAAATAAAATTTTTTATTACATGTGGAAATTATTTTTGTAGCACTTAAAAGTAAAGATAAAAGATGATAAAACTTACGACATCCTAATTCATCGGAGAAGTCGCCACAGTCGTTCGCGAAATCGCAAATCTTGAGTCGGTCGATGCAATTCTTGTTAGAGCACTGGTACTCAGCAACTGGATTGCACGGTACGATTTTACGGGCACACAGGGTCATATTGTTTTCATCGCTACCATCACCGCAATTATCAACGCCATCGCATAGTTGATATTTGGCAATGCAACGGTGATTAGCGCACTGGAATCGTCTCGTCGTATCACAGCTAAATGTTGCTGTAATTAAAGAATTAAAATAATTATTGGTATCACTATAAAACTAATTATATTATTTTCCAAATTATTTGCTATACTCACCACACATAGTCGGATTTTCATCAGATCCGTCCCCACAATCATCACTTCCATCGCACCTATCAGAAAGGGAAACGCAAAGGTTGTTGTCACACTGGAATTGAGTTTGAGGACAGAAGCGACCACCTGGATATTTTGGCATGCAACCGACTTCATCGCTCATATCTTGGCAATCGCGTGCTCCATCGCAACGCAGTGCCGCCGGTATACAGTGACCACTTGCACATTGGAACGTGTCATTCTGCAAATAATAAACATTTTTTTTATAACTCTTTTGCGTCTCATACTTTTAGTTAATTTAGTTGCATTATATTATATATTATATAGATAATCAAGAAAAAAACTCCTAAAGCTGCTGACCTTGCATTTGAATTCATGGCAATTGACCTCATCGCTTCTGTCTCCACAATCGTCCTCATTGTCGCATCTCCATCTTGATGCGATACACTTGCCATTGGCGCACTTAAATTCGCTCTCAGTGCAATCCCTGTACATGCCAGCACAGGTAGCTTTGGACTCGTCGCTACCGTCGCCGCAATCGTCAGCGAAATCGCAAAGCCATTGCTTGGGCACGCAGCGGTTGTTAGCGCACTTAAACTCGGTGCTCGGATCACACTTGGGACAGCTCTCGGGTCGCTCATCCGAGCCATCGCGGCAATCGTCTTTGCCATCGCAGAACAGCCACTTAGGTATGCAGCGGTAGTTAGCATGACCCGGGCAGCGTTGCCAGCCCGTTGTGCAGTTACGCTGACGACACATGAAGGCAGGCTCGTCGCTGTCGTCGCCGCAGTCGTTGTCGAAGTCACACATCCACAGCTTAGGAATGCACTTGCCATTCTTGCAACTGAACTCTGTTTCTGGATCGCAGGTTCGGTGGTCTGTTTTATAAAACAAGATAGAATTTTAGTGATTTTTGTGGTTTGTTTGTATTTTTCTACTTTGTGCCAGCTGTGGGTTACTGTATTTTCGGGCACTAATTTTAAATTAATGAAATAAATTATTAAACTTACGACATATAACAGGATCCTCGTCACTACCATCTTTGCAATCAGCGTCATTATCACACTTCCACGAATCGTGAATGCATCTGCCAGTGCTTTTGCATTTGAACTCAAGTTCAGGACACTCTAGAGCGCAGTTTGCTTCGTCGCTCTTATCACCACAATCGTCTGTACCGTCGCATACGGTGATGGTCGGGACGCAATTCTTGTTGGCACACTGGAACACGCCCGGCCGACAGACTCGCGTTGTAGAGCAGTTCATCAGTTCGTCTGAGCCATCCTTACAATCCTTCTCTCCATCGCACCTTAAATTGTTTTAAAGATATTTATTATTTGTTCGTTACTTTAAATTTAAGACAAATTCAATTTTGTATATTCAATCTTTCGGATTACAAAATCATAAGAAATTATAGAAAACTAAATTAGAATGAAACTTTACTTACTTCCAGAACCAAGGAATACATTTCTCATCAGGCGGTCCGCAGCGATGCTGTCCACTTGTGCAGTTGGCGATGCAAGTCTTGCCGTCCGTCCCCAGGATGAATTGGTTAGGACAAGCACACTTGAAAGACGTGACACCTGGCTGTCCGTAGCCCTCCAGCAGATAGGAGCTTGCGGGCGGAGCAATCAGGCACAAGTGGGAGCAACCTCCGTTATTATTTGCGCAGGGATTGCTGTATGGCAACTGCCTCAAAGGATGGTAAGCATGGATGTCATAGGGTCTGTGTGTAGTATTCCTGAGAATCGTCAGATTTTCACCGGAGAATTTGTCGGCTCGGCTAATGGTCTTAAGGTTCCAGTCGGTCCAGAATATGTGATCGTCGAAAACAGTAATGGCGAAAACATGCGGCACCGCAGCCCCCGATAGAACGATGCGTCGATGATGTCCCTCGAGATCCGTGAACGCGATGTAGTCAAGATGAGCGTCCGCGAAGAACAACCGATCGGTTATATAATCGATAGTCAAGGCATTCGGCCAAGCTATGTCATCGTTCCAGGTCAAGATACGTGTCAAGTTGCTACCGTCCATACCCATTTTGCCAATGTAGGCCTGGAGATGCCAAGAGGTGAAGTAAAGATAGCCAGTACCAGGATGAACGACGATAGCTCGAGGATCGGCGATTCCGCTTTGGAGGGTCTTTCTGTTAGTGCCGTCCAACTCCGAAACGTCCAAGTGCTTTGCATGCCTGTCGAGCCAGTACAGCTTTCTACCGATCCAATCGATGGAAATGCCTTCGAGACCTAAGCTGTTGTGTCTTATGATGGCTTCTTTTTCTCCGCCGCTTATCGGAGCTCTAAAATAACAATTA
This sequence comes from Eupelmus azureus, assembly GCA_030522685.1. Taxonomy (NCBI): domain Eukaryota; kingdom Metazoa; phylum Arthropoda; class Insecta; order Hymenoptera; family Eupelmidae; genus Eupelmus; species Eupelmus azureus. Next base: position 30,074 of record JAPYZA010000016.1, on the reverse strand, counting down.
AAGTTAACGGCAAATTCTATTTCATAAACTATTTTTATCAAATGAAATATTCAAGTATTTTCATAAACATTTGATTAAAAAATTAACGTAACAAGTTAAAAAATTTGTTAAATGCATCTTTGGTATAGTTTCTAATTTAGACTAATGTAAACATACCTATAAATGGCCTTAGCCGTGACGTCGCAGAAGTAAAGCATCTCTTGTGAATAATCAGCATCTAAAGCAACAACGTTAATAAGATCTTGATGTACAATACTGTACTGAGTTGCGTCAACTGACATATTTCTGACATAATATTTATTAGTGAAAATAATCCAGGGTGGTATGTTGTCTCTTCTCTTACAGGTGTGCTCATCTGGTGCTCTGTCGTACCACTTTTCGTTACATTTACAATAGTATCTGTAAAAAACACAGTTCATAAATTATAAAAAAAAAATAATATTAATAATAATAATAATAATCATAAGAAAAAGAAAACGATGTGTTGCTCTTTAAATACTTATAAAAATTGTCGGATACTAACCTTCCAGGTGTATTCTCGCACTGTTGACTGCAGACCCACGGTGTCTCGGTACACTCGTCGATGTCGGCGCAAGCCTTACCATCTTCGAGAAGCTTATAACCAGTATTACATTCGCAGTAATACGAAGTTGGTGTGTCCACACAGCGGTGACCACATTGATTTAACTCAACGCGCGCACACTCATCCACGTTACAATGGGCAGGCTCGTCACTGCCATCGTTGCAGTCCAGTACTTTGTTGCAGACCAGTTGCTGATCGATACACTGGCCTGATGTGCAGCGGAAGTCTTGTGGATTCGGACATGTTACGTTTTTACCCTTTGGTTCTGTGAAATTATTAATGAATGTTTGATAAAAATGTAATTTTCAATGACAATTCAGAGTAAAATTAAGAAAAAATGAAATTTACCGCATCCAACTTCATCGGAGTGATCTCCGCAATCATCTTGCCCATCACAGCGGAACTGCTTCCTAATGCATTTAAAGTTCTGGCAAGTGAATTCGTTTTCTGTACATTGCTTGTACCGCGAGTGACAGAACTTGCCCTCATCGGAGCCATCTCCACAGTCATTGTCGTGGTCACACAACCAGTTGCGATTTAGGCAACGACCATTGTCGCAAGTAAACTGATTGTCGGAACAAGGCACGGGCGCAGGGCAGTGGTGTAATGTGACGTTTTCATCGGCACCGTCAACACAATCAGGATCACCATCACACAGCCACTTCTGTGGGATACACTGGGCGCGATTCCACGCCTTGTTGGCCACACAAGTAAACTCGGTTTCTTCATCACATTTGCGATTATCTAGAAAAGTTATTCGTCAAAATAGAATTAGATTACTCCTTATTTTATTTTTAAGAATATTTGTTTTCATGACAAGTAAAGCTTACTGCATTGGTGTCGTTCGTCCTCGTCAGAGTTGTCAAGACAATCATTGTCACCATCGCAGATGTAAATTCTTGGTATACAATGTCCATTATCACACGTGAACAGATCTCCAAAGCAAGTTCTTCCTTCTGATTGGCAATACTCTGGTGGTTCATCACTTCCGTCAAGACAATCGTCATCCCCATCACAGTACCTATTTTGATATAACAAATTTAAAACAATTCTATTAAATATTATTCAATAATATAGATTCAAATCAATAGTAAGACTAATAAAAGCAAAGGCTCAAATTACCAAGTCGCGGGAATGCATCGGTGGTTGGGACACCTGAAACTGTTCTGAGGGCAAGTCCTTTGCGAACAGTGTAGCGGATTCTCGTCGCTGTTATCGCCGCAGTCATTGTCTCCATCGCATAGCCAGTACGGCTCAACGCAGATGTTGGTCTTCTCGCATTTGAGGTGGTTGGCTGGACAAGTTGTATTGCGAGGGCAGCGCTCGTGAGTCTCGTCACTGGTGACGTTATCCTTGCAGTCGTTGACACCATTGCAAACTTGGGCCATGGGTATGCACCGTTGATTAGCACAGGTAAACTCACCTTGGGCGCAAGGTCTATACACGCAGCCTTCCTCGTCCGAACCATCCTGACAATCGTCCTCGTGGTCGCATTTCCATGATTTAAAGATACAGCGTCCATTGTTACAACGCAATTCATTCGGACTGCATGAGTGGTAGGCTAAAGATAAAAAAAAATAATATTTATCTAATCTATATAAAAATTCACATTTTTTTATTTAATTGAAATTGATTGATAATTATTTAATTTAAAGAAATGCATAAGCTAATTCTATTACCTATTTGCTTTTTATATTTAATTTTTGTACATTTTTTCTTGTCTACAAATTATTTTAATTAATTGATGAAAATCTGACTTACCGCAGTAGTTCGGATCTTCATCGGAACCGTCGCCGCAATCGCTGTCTCCATCGCATGCCCACATCTTAGAAATACACTTGCCGTTGCGGCAAGCAAATTTACTAGCGTCGCATGTCACATTCTTTGGCACGCACATACGGTCTTCATTCACAAGACGGCTGTTATCGTCACATTTGCACTCGACTGTACCGTTAGGACCCGGATGGCAGGATTGGTCACAGCCGCCGTTATTGATGTTACATGGATTAACTTTACACTGCTGTCTGCCTGGTGAGTAGATGTGCAGATCGCGTGGAGAATCTTCCAGTCGTTTAACTGTGTTAAAAAAAGTCATTTGTTTAGAACTTCTAATTGAACCTAATAATTTTGTTTTTAAAATAACAAATATTTTTACCTAATTCTATACGATCACCACCAGTGTACTTGTCCGCTCTGTAAACACCACGTAGCTGAAGATCAGTCCAGTAAATGTGCTCACGGAAGACGGTGATAGCGAAGGGATAGATTGATGCAGGTATGAGTACTTCGCGGTTGTTGCCATCTAAATCCGACCTTTCAATCTTTTCTTTGATAGCGTCAGTCCAGTACAGCATCCGCTCCTCGTAATCGATAGCTAAGCCACTAGGCTGTGCCAAATCTTTTTCAATTATGGCCTTTTTAAGTGATCCAGCCATCGTAGTCCTAAAATAAGAATATTGTACATTTTACTCTATTTACCAGGGCAATAAAAATTACTTTAAAATTAAAATAAAAATATTAAAATTTCATAAAAAATAAAATAAAATTGTTAAAAAATTACCTGAAGATTTTTCCAGATGTACTGAATCGTCCCCAGTCGGTGAAGTACAGTGAGCCATTGCATGGATCAACAACGATGGCCCTAGGCCTATCGACTCTTGCGATCATCACGAGATTCGTACCATCAGTGTTCATTGCATAGATACTATTATTAGACGAATCTGTCCAGTAAATTTTCTTCTGCGTCCAGTCGTAAGAAATGCCCTCAGGATTGATGTTTTTGGCCAGGACTATCGAAATTTGACTATTAGCCGGATTGCTCGAATCTAGCCAAGCAATCTTGGCCCAAGGTCGAATTTGGGTAAAGAAGATTCGATTGTCGTCATAATCAAAGTCCACTCCAACAACATTAGTCAAATTACCAATCGGTTTGAACGGAAGAGCCGTGTTCCTTGGATCTAAGTTTATTGCTCTAAAATATAATAGTTTTTATTAAAAAACAAATTCAAAATTTTTCATGTTATTTATTTTAGTCAAGCTTATCTTACCTGATTTCTGTACGAGTGGCGAAAACGAGATATTCTTCAACGTTGACGCAGCTCTTTTGGTCATTGGAGAGTTTGCCTACCGCACAATCGCACTTCATCTGAACGGTATTGTCACGCGGGAAAGCAAAACATAATTGACTGCAGTCACCGTTTGTTGAACGTCCGCAAGGATTGCTGTCGTCCAACGGCTGCGCACTCTTATCGTAGATAGCGATGTCTCGAAGCTTCGGTAAGTTAGTACGCATTGCTGTAGGCAAGCTCACATTTCCTGGCAATTTGCTCGCACGGAATACACTTGCTAGATTACGATCTACCCAGTACACATCGCCTGAAGAAGCAAAAGAATAATTGTAATTCATACGTAAACGTATTGTTATATATATTTTTTTTTAACTATGGCTAATAAAAACATAATAGATTAATAACATACTGCCAAACACAGCGACACCCATAGGATTAGGCAGGTTACGTCTGATGACTTGACGATTACTTCCAGAGTAGGAGACTTTTTGGATCGTGTCGAGTTTGGAATCGACCCAGTAAACATCGTGAGTAGCGAAATCGATGGTGAGATCACGCGGCGTGCTGATACCCGAGGTAACTATAGGCGTCCAGTTGCTACCATCGAGGAAGGCTTTACCTATACGAGGATATTGTCCGTAGTCGATCCAATAAAGCATGCGCCTGATCGGATTTACGGCAAGCTCTCTGGGTGTATCAATGGTTGTCTTGACAATCACTTTACGATGGCTACCGTCTAATCGACATACCTGTGAATAATAATAAATTACAATTATTTTATTTGGAATAATTAATAAAGTTTTAACAGTGAATACAAAAATGTATGATACAGACCTCTACATAATTATCATGTGGGAATACATTAGAGAAGTAAAGATTTCCTGCGATCCAGTCAATAGTTAAGCCACGAATTCCATTGGACCCAATGCCAGATTTAATGATATGTTGAAGTTCAGTGCCATTTGGTCTAATACGGAAGATACCATTCCAAGTACCGCGATTAAACTCAACCCAGTAAATCCAGTTTTGTGCGTAATGTACATCCACATGGAGTATGTGATGACCAGGCCCTGCAATCGGTACCATAGCTTCCTTTGCATCCTGTAGTAAAAATTTACGAATTCCCATTAGAAAAAAACTTAATGATTTTTCTCCTTAAATATTTCTTGCCAATTACAAAATAGTATCCTCAAAAGTGATGGTAAACTATTCTGAAATTAAAATATATAAAAATTTAATTATAATACCTTGAAACTGTATCCACGAGCAACGTCAAGTTGAGTGACGACCAAGAAAGTTTTGTAGGATTCGCAATTAGTCTCTCCTACTTTTCTGTACTGCATTCCACAAGCACAAACTCTTGTTCCGGCTGCAGCAGGCAGACAAATTTGCTCGCACCCACCGTTATTGTTCAAACACGGATGAGAGGTGTCAGTAAGTCGTTTCTTGTAAATTGTCAATGTCTTTAAGTCGGCGTCATTATGTAGAATCATAACAGGATTGTCACCTTCAGGCAAATCAACCCTTTCTATCTTCTCATATGCTGGATCCAGATAATACAACCTGCAAGAATGCGCTCACGTAATGGTCATTTTACAAATACTTTAATACAAATTACATAATTAACAAATTATTCACAAAATGTATACCTCGATCCGTGTACGGCTAAAGCTTTGGGCGATGCTATATTATTAATGTTCGATAGAATGCTGTGCACATCGCTACCATCCGTGGTCATGGACTTGATGTAGCCAGGGTGTTGGGTGCTAAAGTATAGCATTTTGTTCGGTATGTCAATAGTGATGGCCTCGAGCCATTGCTCGTACTCAACCAAAATTCGCGGGCCGGTACCATCCATGTTGACGCGGCCAATCTTGATCGGCACACCGAAACCGCCCTCATCGATCCAGAAAACATGGCCCTCGAGCGGATCGAGACACATGGACTTCGGCTTGGCAACTGACGTCTTATTACCATCGTTAGCAAGCACGATCGTCCGATACTTGGTCTCACCATCCATCTTGATCACCTCGATGTTAGAAGCAATCTTGTTACCGATGAATACGTTGCGTCCGAGCCAGTCAATAGCGAATGTCGATGGCGACCCCACAATTCCTGAGTCTCCTGTTTGATATAAATAATTATTTTAATTAAGATATAAAATGAATTAAGATATAGAATGTTCTTACGAACGACTTAAATGTTAGTAACGCAATGATTACCTTGAGGATTAGGAAACTCGGTACGATTACCGCCAATGTAAGGCATAGTATACAGAGTTCCGTTCTCGCTGTCCTCGTCATTATCCTTAGCTTGCAGCCAATAAACCATATGATCTCGTCTATCGTAATCGATAAACCTTCCTCCTTCAACACCAACTACAGGTGTGATGTAGCCGCTCTTGATGTCACCTGGTGTCAGCGATACATCGACGATTTGCGAACCTCGAAGCACCATCAGGAAAGGCGTGTCTTCCTCGATACAACGACCATCGCTCAGCTGTTTGAATCCAACAAGACACTTGCATGTATAGCCCTGGGGCGAGCTGGGAGAAAGCAGACACAGGTGGGTACAGGAGGCGTTGGCGCAAGGATTGGGTGTGATTGGCTGAAGAACCGGGTGGTGCACGTGAATCGAGAGAGGTTGCGATATAACGTGCGACACGACGGTCTGATTAATACCCTTGAACTTGTGAGCGGAGAGGACACGATTTAGCTGACGATCGGTCCAGTACATGGTATCCTCAAAGAGAGTAAGTGAGTGTGGGTGTAACAGATAGTGCGAGCTTGCAAGCACCTGGAGACGTTGCGTGCCATCATATAAGCATGTGTCAATAAAATCGAGTTTGCTGTCGGCAAAGTAGACACGTTTCGTGGCTATGTCGAGCGCTAAACCGTTCGGCCAGTAGATCTTGGTCGTGATAATTGCCATGCGTGAACTTCCATCCATGCCGATACGCTCGACTCGTGGATTCTCGCCCCAGTCGGTCCAGAAAAGCCAGCGTGCACCTGGACTTGGATCCAGGCACATGCCACGTGGTTGCGTAATGTTTTCTTTGACAAGAACCATTCGGTTCATACCGTTCTCCTTAGCCACTTCGATGGTGTTCAGTTTCGAATCAAGCCAATACAGATTCTGTCCTATCCAATCGTAAGCCAGACCTTCAACAAGATCTAAACCACTCGATATAACGTCCTGGGGGTAGCTTCCCTTGTCCAACCTTGAGATCTTCTTGAGTTTCATGTCTGACCAAAATATCGTGCCGGTGTGCATGTTGCTAGCCGTAGCGACGACGTTCTCCACGCTCGTCGGCACCCTTTCAAGAGCTTGGTCCTGAAGATCTGCCACGAGAATGGTGTGTCTATTGCTGATGATAAGGAAGGCTGCACTATGATTAAAAGCCTTGCAGGTGTGCTTATCCGCATCAAGGGTGTAGCCATCGACGCATTCACAATAGAAGCTTCGCTTAGTGTTGACACAGCCCTGGGAGCAACGACCCGGCGGGTCACACTCGTTCACGTCGCGACAGGTGAAACCGTCCTCAGTAAGCTCTTCACCGGCCGGGCAGGTGCACAGGGCTCCGAGAGGCGTCTGGGTACAGTTGTTGGTACAAAGGCCAAAGTGGTGGGACTCGGAACATTCGTTTAGGTCGCATCCAGGGCCTTCATCCCCACCGTGCGGACAGTCGATTTTGCCTAGTACGTAAAAAGTACAGGTAATTAAAAGTGTATTAATTTTTTTAAAAAAGGATTTATCAAAAAATTTGTATAGAGAAAGCGTAAAAAAGTAGCATAATATAAAAACTTACCATCGCACACGCTAGTTAAGTTCACACACTGATTGGTAACATTCGGGCACTGCCATTGTTGAGACTCGCACTTGAAGGGCGGAGGGGCGCAAGCGTGCAGTCTTGCATCCTCGTCAGAACCATCTCCACAGTCGTCTTTGCCATCACATATGTAAGCTTTAAAGATGCAATGCGAGTTACCACACTTGAAGTAACCAGGCTGGCAATCAACTTTTCCGCATGTGGCCGGCTCATCGGATTTATCGTGGCAGTCTGGAGTTCCATCGCAGTACCAACTCTTGGGTATACAGATTCCTGAACTTGCACACTGGAATTGTTTATCCGCGTTGCACTGATCTGGGGCCAATGATGGACAACCGACCTATTGAAGTGATAAAGAAATGTTGATATTTATAAAATATTTTATAATATAATTAAATCATTTTTGTTTGGACCGTTTGTTAACAAATATTCATACCTCATCAGAGCCATCGTTACAATCAGATATACCATCGCACTTGTATGACTCTAAAACGCACATTTTCTGGTCGGCACAGGTAAACTGAGTACTGAGACACGTAACTGGTGGACAGTCCATCTCGTCCTGTTGATCGAAACAGTCATTGTCACCGTCGCAGACCCACGACTGGGGTATGCAGTGACCTGAGCGTGGACACGTAAACTGGAAATAGGAGCAAGTTTTAGCAGCGCAAAATTCACCTTCGTCCGAGCTGTCGCCACAATCGTTCTCGGAGTCACATTTCCAATTAGCAGGAATGCACCTAAAAAATAAATGACAAAACAATAATAATTTTTTTCTTACTTCTAACTTTTATTCCAAACTAATTTTAAATTCATTTAAAAAATAACTAACCTATTATTGTCGCAAGTAAACTGACTGGCAGTACAGGTAATGTTTGGACAGCCAGTCTCGTCACTATAATCGCCGCAATCGTTTTCGGCATCGCAACGGAAACTCAGCGGTATACACCGACCTGCCTTACATTGGAATTCATTGCTGCTACAGGTTGGCTTTGTACAATTCTGCATTTCATCGCTATTGTCAAGACAATCGTCGTCGCCGTCGCAAACCCAAGATTGGGGCACGCAACGCTGATTCGCACACGTAAAGTCCCAAGCATTCGGGCAGGCCAAAAGTGGTGGCTCGGCCTCTCGATCCTCCACGCACGTTTTGCCTACAAGTACCAAATAATATTTTGTAATAATTACAATATCTACTTAATTAATCGATAAGTAAAAGTAAAAAACTGAAATTAAAAAATAAAAATTAACTTTTATCAACCAACTAAATAAATTCAGTTATCTCTTACCGTCTTCCTGGAGTTTCTCGCCATAAGGACATCCACAAAGCCTCGTTAGTTTTAGAGGATTATAGCGATTAGTTTGGTTGTGCGGTACAGCGAAGCATAATTTTTCGCAACCACCGTTGTTGAGGGCGCATGGATGCTCATTGTTAGGTCGCTGTACGTCTCGGCTGAACACTTTAACGCCGTAAAGTCGGTTAGTCGCGGGCTCGCGTACCAGGATCGCTTCTTGTTCGCCCGTTTCCTTGTGCATGCGTATAATAGCATCGAGGCGCCAGTCCGTGATGTACATCCACTGTTCGTGAATGGCAATTGAGAAGGGATGTCGGATCAGACGAGAATTAACGTTACGCACATCCGTACCGTCTAGGTTTGAATGCTGAACGTGGTCGAGCAAAGCGTCACACCTGTAATTTGTTTAAAAAAATTGAATTAATTAATGATAGTTTTATAATAAAATTGCGAACAAATAAAACAATAATACAAACAATTTATTCTAACTTATTGAAAATTAGATAACTCTCCGAAAGTTTCGTTACTTTTTTAAAATCGATATAATATTCTGTTTCCATGTCATTTACTTCATGAATTTATGTGTTAAATAGAATTGAAAATTACCAATAAAGCCTATCCTTTGTAAAGTCGATGGCGAGACCGTTGGGCCATCCAAGAGTGAGATTCTTAAAGACTATAAGATTCGAACCGTCGGCGTATGCTCTGCTGATGTTAGCTGGCCGATCCCACTCGGAGAAGAAAATGTAACCCTGATTAGGATGTATAACAATAGCTCGAGGTCGCTTTAAATTCTTGAGTAGCGTACGCCTGTAGGTAACGGTGCGCGTGCTGAGGACGTTGAGGGTGCCCTTGCGCGAGTCAATATAGTAGAGGTTCTTGGCGGCCCAGTCGACGGCCAGACCCTCGACACCCTCATTTTGACTAGCCAACACAATCTCGCGGCCCGTACCATTCTGATGCACCCTGTAAATGACATCTTGAAGAACATCGCTGTAGTAGATGTATTGTTCGTGCGCATCGTAATCCAGCCCGACGAATCTTGCTCGCCTCGACACTACCGGCCGGATGGCGTCGCTGAAACCCTCCGTGACCGGGTCCAGCACTCTGCCCTTGATGAATCTCTGCTGCGAATACATGAGGAACTCCTCGACGAACACGCAGTTGCGCAGATCCGTTGATAGTCTCCAACCTTTTTCAAACAGAAATTTTTTATTTGTGCACTCGAGTAATTTACCATAGTTTCAGCAGAGCAGGATGGTTTACCTATCTCACAGACGCAACGATAGCCGAGACCAGACTCCTTGCCACCTGCGGCGGTTACGATGCACATGTGCTGGCAACCGCCGTTATTGCTGCCGCAAGGATTTTGCGTTGGCTTGGGTTGAGCCAGCGAATGTAGTGCCTTGATGGCCTTGGCGTCCCGCAGCTTTGTCACGCTCTTCACCGAGTTTTCGCTTTGTGTCTTCTCCACGCTCAGCACCGCTTGTTTCGAGCTGTCTGTCCAGTACACTTTGTTCTCGAACAATGTCAGCCTCATTGGAGATGGTACCTGAACGAAAAGTTTAATTTAACCAAATGCATATAGTCGAAGAAAAAGAATTAATAATCACACCGAATATTTCTAGTCCTTTTGAGTTTCTACCCGGTATGTCTTACCTGGTTGCCTCTGAGGACCATGACGCGATTGCGCCCCATGTAGTCCGCTGTTTCAATGTAGTCGAGTAGCAGGTCACACCAGTAGACCCTCTTGGCAATGAGGTCAGTAGCAACACCTGACACCTTGTACGCCGCCTCTGAGACAATCGGAAATGCATTCGTACCGTCCATATTCGCCCTAAGCACCTGCTTGCTGTCAGCGATGAACATGAGGCCAACCAGCGGATCAAGAGCTATATCGGCCGGACTGGACAGATTCGACCCAAGAGCGATTCCGTGATACCTGCCGTTAAACTCAAATACGTCTATCTTTTGGACGATCGAGTCGACGACGTAGAGCTTGTCTCCGACAAAGTCGACGGCTATCGCGACCGGCGCCCAGGAGCCTGGCTGCGATATGTCGGCATCATCGATGTTCTGCTCGGTCGAGCCCTTAAGCGGCTGTGAATGTATTTTGCGCGTCTTGACATCGCTCCAGAACAGTAGATTTCGCTCCCAGTGGTAGTCCAATCCGCTTGCTCCGGTAGTGTTAGCCACGAGCTGGCGCTCGTCGCTTCCGGCCAGCACGCGCCAGATTGCCCGTTCCTGGGCGACCAACAGTTCGAGCGGTTCGGTGTTCACCGCGCGACACTTGGAAGAGCTGAAGCGGATGTATCCAGGCGCGCAACCGCACAGGTATGAGCCATCCGTGTTTGTGCAGAGCTGCTCGCAGAAGCCCCATTCCTCGCACTCGTTGCGATCTGTTAATAAAAAACGATAGCTTGTTATTTTTTCTTATTAATTTTTTATCATTTTTCTATTTTGAAATTTTACACTAGAGTATTGGATTTTAATTGACTTTGAACAGCAGTTTTCAAATATAAAGACTGTTAGGTTAACTGTTTACTTGAACGTTAAATACAAATTTTAAGTTCCTATAGGTGTACTAGTAACGTCGATGAAAATTGTATCTAATAAATCAAATTGGCGTTAGTGGCTGACAAGTCAGTTTTCATTTTTAATCATCACGCATCGTCTCTTGAAGTTACATCAACATCCGTTTCCCACAGGTCTGAAACTCTTCTTGTATATTAAACTTTCACAAACATTTTCAGAATCTGCAAAGATCTTTTCTACTAAGGCTCTTTTTCCTACTTTCATGCAACTGTGACAAATAAAGTTTTTCAAGAAATGTAAAATGTCTTACCGATGCAACTCCTGGTGTCGTTAGCGATTACCCGGCCTTCGGGACAATAGCAGATGCCTCCGGTGGGAGAGGCCTGGCACTGAAATTGACAGCCGAGCGTATTGCACTGGTGCGTGGCTGTAATAGAGGCGTGGAGAGCAACGTTATTAGGGCCGTATGAACAATCAAAGCGCGTGTGAGAACCAAGCTACGCGCCCCTCCGGAGCGAGACAAAGGACAATTTCTTAAAGTCGACACAAAAATTCTGTCTGTTTTTTCGAGCTAAGAAAATTTAGCGATGAAATAGCATATTTGCTTTTGTACTTTTCAGTTTCTTTTATATGAAAAAAAAATTTGAATTAATTTTTAGGATATTTATTTTGAGTGCCTGAGTAAAACGGCCAGTATCTTAGATTTAAATAAAATTATTTTTTAATCTAATCTCATTTTAGATAGCTATACGTTTAGTACGTTACTACTTTAATTACATGTTTAATATGTTGTAAATCAAAATAAGAAAATATCGTAATCAATGTATCGGTATATAAAAAAAATCTTTTTTATATATTCTTTATAGAGGCATTCCCCATAAACTAAAAATTCCACTAGAACATTCAATGTTTATGCTACTATCGGTAACAATAGTTCGTTACCTTAATTCTACAAAAACTACACGCAACAGTAAACACCAGTTCGAAAAATAAAGCAAAGCACTCACAGCAGGCCGCCTCCTCGTCGCTACCGTCGTCACAGTCCTTCTTTCCGTCGCAGAGCTTCGACTTGTCGATGCAAAGTGGTTTGCCGGCCGCGCCCTTAGGGCACAAGTACTTTTTATCTGGGCAAACGATGGCCGTACAGCTCTTCTCGTCCGAGCCGTCCTCGCAGTCCTTGTAACCATCGCACTGGTAGCTCATCGGTATACACAGGGCGTTGGCGCACCGGAACTGATCGGCCGTGCACGCCGGAAAACCTGTAGGATATACGACAGTCGGAATGTAAGTTTATTGTTCTCCGTGCGATTGGAAATCGCGGATTACGCTTGAAAGATTGCGTTATTAACGAGCGTTTCCGTGGAATTACGTCGAGATGTACGTTTGATACTGTGGAGCCGCATATGGACTTTAGGCTAAATATTCGTTATGTTTTAGATTGGACTAATAAATTTAAATAAACGTACTGAAATTTCTGAATGGTTTAACAAATTTTTACTGTTGAATACAAGAGAATGTATAATAATAACATCAAGGCTTTCCATTTCTCGATAGCTGAACAAACTTACGAAAATATGAAAATAGGATACAAAAAATACATAATAAAAATGCACTATTCCTTATTACTTAGTTTACTCTACAATGATGTTTTTACTCTCAAATAATGAACTAATCATTTCATTAATTTACACATAAAATACACTTAAGACCTGTCCAATCCTCAATCGAAAACCTACCTACTGCATTAAAATTCACGCGAAACCAAAAATAATATCTATAGCATTGAATACTGACTGCAGTGCTCCTCGTCGCTGTTGTCGCCGCAGTCGTCCTTGTGATTGCATCTGGCCGCCTGGTCGACGCAGCGCTGCGTGACGTTACAGCGGAACTGGTCTAGCCGGCAAGGGGCACGAGAGCTCGGGCAGCCTTCCTCGTCGCGGCCGTTACGGCAGTCCAGGTAGCCGTCGCAGCGCTTCTCCTTTGGCAGGCAGAACTCCGGCGTCGTGTTACTGCACCTGAAGTCGTCAGCTGAGCACTTACGGTAGTCTGAAAAGTTAAAAAAAAAATGATCGAGATGAAATTATTTGTTAGTTTGGTGTTTTAGATATAATTTTGTAAAGATTTGTGATACTTTTAGATCGTAAATTGTTATTATTATTATAGTGGAATAAATTGATGATTTTCATTTTTGGTTTGATTTAAATAATACTCGTTTCAATTGTGAAATTCGTTCTAGGAAGACCGTCGGTAAATCTGAGTGTACCTTGTTAAAAGCGGGATTAAATAACATAGAGGATGATTAGTTATTCGCGTCTGATCGTACTAGGCTAGTTCTACTTCGTACGTAAGTGCACCTAGTTACTCTTTTTACATTAGTTACATCACCAATTTCATTAAACTGTACACATCATCAGCGGCATATACTGCTGAAGTAAAACTGTTACTTAAACACACATTAAAATTTTATTTTCTTTTCCCATGACAGAATCTTTCAATGCGATATTAAATTTTAACATTACAGTATAATTTAAATTACGTATACTTTTCTATGTAATACATTTATCCAACACGCAATTCTTCAATTTCTAACCAACTCAATTTCTCGAACGTTCTCCCCGTTCCTCCCAAAAAAAATTTATTAATAAATCCGCCTCACACTCTCCTCTTCCATCAACGTCGAATTCTCAGAAAAGAATCGCAAACTCAGGTCCCTCGCGAAAAAAGAAGAAGGAAGCTGCGCCTTCGTCAAATTCGAATCCAAAAGAAATCGACTCGGCGACCTTGGCCTTGGCACCTCCAACATTCGTTGCACCTGCGCGCGTCTCTTTTTATTTTTTCCCCGCGTTGCGCAACGCGAGGATCTATATACACACGTGTGCCCCCGCATTGTGTTCCGGTGCCGATTTTTTTTCCTTTTTAAGCGCTAGATCGCAATCGCAATGATCGCTTCGTAAAACCCGTTGAATGGTACAAGCCCGTGTCAGCCGTGTGACGAGCGAGGAGTAGCTATGTGTGTTTGCTTTTTGTTGCTAACGTAGTTGAGGGAATGGAGAAAATGAAGGTTAATTGCGAAATGTAGCTGGCTTGGTTAAGTAGTAAAAGTCAGTGGAATATTTATTTAGACGATGATGCAGTAGTAACAGCCGGCTGTGCGCGCGCATGTAGCTCATAGAAGTAAAAAACTGCGTTTCTAGTGTATAGAATTAGAGTCGAATGATCATGAGGCAGTCATTATATGTTATAAATACAAATAAAAAGAATTTAAAAAAAAAATTAAAATTCTTTAAAAATCTATAAGTTTTAATATTTAGTCAAGCTTTTATTAAATAAATATTCAGATGGACAGCTGTTATTTAAATAATTGTCCTCTTTTCCTTGGATAAAATTTTTCTAACAATAGCGTAATGATTTCGCAATGCGAGCCGCCAACTTGCTTCGTTTGAATCAAGGCTACAAATCATTGTATTAATTGATGAATTACTAATTAATTTTAGTAGCGTATAAACGCCGATATTGAAAAATAACGCAAAAATATTTCAATGAGTCCATAAAAGTTTATTTACGTGTTCGTTCAGTCTAATGTAGCAATGAAAATTTACGAGGGAATCAATCAAGATATTCAAACAACAATACAAGTTTCACATTAATTTCTTTGGATCGCCAACGCGGTAAAGGAAGCAACTTTCATTAAAATATCCTTAATGACGATCTCTTCGGCGAATCTCTGGATTATTTATTCCAAAGGTTACGTTCGCAATTGATCATTTCGCTCGATAAATAACCAGCTCCCACCTCGAGCCTGCAGCAGCCAGCAATATACATAAAAACACCAATACAATCTAACATTTTCCATCGTTTACATAACAAAGCCCAACAACGCTATCCGTTCACGACATTTTTAATCGTCCCATCAACGAAAAACTCCGCTCCATTCTCCTCGAAAATTTCATCGCAAAAAGAGCTCCTCCAGGCTCGTGTAATACACCCATGCGCATATATACACATACGTGAGCCAGCTCGCGCGAGGTCGGCCTCGCAGCGGCGCTTCTTTCTCTCTAAGCGCGAGAGCTGGAAGGGGGAGCGAAGACGACGGCTGAAGATGAGAGCCGAGGTGAGCCGGAATTTGTACCATGCCGTGCCATCTTCATCGTCTCTCTCTCCCTCTCTCTCTCTCTCGCCTGCTCGCTTGCCTAGCGCGAGCGCGCGATAGGAAAATTTTGCACGGGAAGTACGTCCTTTTTTTTCTTCTATTATTTTCTCGAGTATACTGTTGCATTGCTTGTTTTGCAGGAGAGAGGGGAGATCTTGATTTCGCTGATGTTATAACAAAAAGTGGATTTTGCGGCAGGCTCTGCGGAGATACCGATGAGAAACCGAGTGGTGGTTTAAGGTTCAGTGTCCTTGGCTTCGTGGTGATCGAGGACAGGTTTGAAGTTTAGAAAAGGTTTTGAAAAATTGAGATTAATATAAGGAAGGATAAATTGCAGCGTCTTTGTGGAGAAGTCGCTTGTGCATTAAGTAATATATTCTCGACGATTCTTATCTGCGCAATAACCTTTGACGAGTTTCCATTTTTTTGATTTATGATTGCGTTAGTGGTTAAATTATAATTAGTATTTAAATTGATGTTTGCATTAGATACGCTGTAGAATCTATGGCGCTTAGCTTATCTTCAAATGGAGTTTAATCATTTTTAAAAGAAATACGACTTAATTGAAATATTATAAATATTAAATCATTATATTAAATACTAAATTTTTAAAATTAAATAAGGATTTATTTTAATTTGAATTTATTTTATGCAGGTCAACAGTAACAGATGAAATGCTTATTTTGTACATGTTAATTTAATAATAGACAAATGTGAAGGAAAAAATTGTTAACAATTTACAGGACTTTTTTATTGTGTGAACATTTTTAATAAAAAAAAAGATTGCTATAATCTTTGTGGTAAGTTTTTTATCGGTCAAGCGAACAAGTAGTTAATTGCTAATTGCAATAAAACATTAAAAAGCATTTTGAAACTCAATCTTGTTTCAGTGAACATTAGATAGCAAATCCAAATGGCGATACCTACTAATCGGATTAAAGCTACAAAGATATTCAAACAGTTGAACTTCTTGGGTGTATAAAATTGTAGTCATCAACAGAATAAAATTCTTATTACTGCATTGATCATTTCAGTGATTATATGCAATTTTAATGTATTCATGAACAAACATTTTGACAACAAATAAGAAAACGTATTTGTCTGATTGTAAATTTAGTTACATGCTTTAGCAACATCTGAAAGCATGAAAAAAAAAGATTTTAAGATAATTTTACAAGTACAGTTCACAATCATTATACGAAGACGCTTAAGACTCACAATATTTAATAATATTTTTTAACAATTGTTATAATATTAACAACTTCATTTCAAAATTAATACTCAAATCATTCCCAAGTAAAAAATTAACAACTTTAGGAATTAACTAAGACCAAAAGAATTGTTTCCATTGAATCAATAGAAGGATTATTTTCCTTTTCATTTCATTTTTCAATCGAATTAATAAAGAAATAAATGAAAAATTTTAAATTTAACAACGGATTATCCAGTTATAAAAATAAGAACAACTATCTATACATATAATATAAATACTCTCACAACCGTTTACCAGACTTAAACCTCCATACAAAAAAAACCAACATCTCTCTAATCAGAAACCATAAAGCACCGAGCACTCATCGCTTTCCAGCGACCCACCTCTTCGTACATGAGCCCCATGAAAAAAAGACTCGAAGCGTCGAGTACCGTTTTTCGAAAAGAAGCGCCGAACAAAAAGAGCCCGAGAAAAAAGCGAGGCGAAAGAACGCCGAGACGTTCGGATAGGCGAGAGTTTCTGTAGTCAAGTGCCTTTGGACTCGGTGAATCGAGAGGTGAGAGACAGAGAGTGGGAGAGAGCCGCGGGGAAAAGAAGCCGGCATCTAGGCGCATCTCTCAAGACAATCGAGATACCAGCCAGCGATACGGAGAGGGGGAAAGTGTCGGAGCACAGCGCGAGCTGTATATATACCAGAGGAGAGAGAAAGGATGAAAAGGGATAGAGCTCGTCTATGAATGTACGTATGTGTTTGAATCTGTAATGGCGTGGATCAATTATTTCGTGGCGAAAGGGGCAACAGACCGGGCACGTACTGGATGAGGTTTGTTTTTTGGCTCTGCGGTTGAGGCCCGTTGCTTATAGTTGAGTTTGTTACTTTTGCTGGATGGCGTCTGGTTATTTTTAAGAATTATTCATTAACGTTTTAATAGTTTAGAAAAGATGGTTGAATGTAAAAAGAATTAATGGAACGACTTTGTAAAACAAAAAGAAAAAACCATTCTACCAATCAAGAACTACTAACAAAAGAGTTAAACAAAAATCAAACCGATTCTCACAATACAAATTTTCATTGAATCCACAAAAGAAAGCAAGCCTTATTAAGCGCGCCGCTCGGCGACACCGAAATTGTCCAACAATAAGGCTAGAATAACAGCGAGCGAGCCCTGGCAATGGCGGTACAAAAAAAAAATAGTCAAAGAAAGGTCCAATTAAAAATTTCTCCGACAACACACAATGACAGAAAAGAGGAAACACACTCACACACATACAGAGAGGTTGGGACAGAAATAAAGCGACCGCGTGTATAGTTCGACTCGTGCGGAGAGCAACAGGTGATTGTGCCGAGTGATGAGGAGTGAAAAGAGCGCGGCAATACGAGCACAAAGGCGACGCGTGTGATGCGCGCCGCGAAAAATAAAACGACGCGGAGGCAGGAGAATAAATTATAACGGATGAGAAAATTGATGATAACGACTCTCGGGGTGTATGCTGCCCTGGGCTTTTAATGCTTGACGTTTATTTTTTCTAAGAGTAATAGTCTGTTTACTCGGCAAGTTTCGTTTTGTCTAGTGTCTAGTAGTGAAAAAAATGGCATATAGTAAGCTAAGCAAATATTGTGCCGATGATTACAATTATTATAATGCTTTTAAATCTACATTATTTAATTATTTTAATTCTAAGATTAACAGGGATTTATAATACCAAGCCGAGACAGTTCGGCGTTACAGAAAAATTTACATTACCCGGTCATCCTACTGTTTAAGCCACAACAAAGCTCGTTTGCCCGTTAAGAAAACAGAAGCACAGCTGTGTAAAGCAATTAAAGCAGAAGAGTGATACAGTTTTAAGCAGCAGACAGACAGGCTTGAATAAAGAAACGTAGATCGGCGTAGATAAGACCGAGAGCTCGGTAAGTAGGGAACAGCGAACCCTCATCCTTGCTTCCTTCCGCGCGCCGTTATTATATTGCTACGATGATGTTTTTTTTTATTGCTGCGCTCGTGCGCACGCGCGAGGGATCGGAAAAAAGGCCGTATAGAAAGTAACCTAGAAATGCTAGCGACGCTCGCTGCGAGCTTTGTGCGGATGTGTGCGCGGCGGCGGGAAAACGAGGATCATCGTGACATTTTTTTTTTCACCTACAAGAGTCTATGAGAAGAAGCGAGGATTCGATTCGACTTTTCGTTCGGGGAAATTAATTTTTCTTGCCGCTTGGTTGCGGAATTCAGCTGCGCAGGTGGTAATAAAAGTTTTCGACAGTAGTTATCTTTGGAATTTATAGTGATTTTCATTTGCATGTAGTTACAAAGTTGAATATTGCAATAATAAAGCGTGGTCTGACGATATAAGTGTTTTTGTCCTTTAATGGAAAACTAAAAATTTAGTTTTCACGTTTCATATGTGTAAGCGTATTACGCGTGATAATTAAGTGCATTAAAACACGTTAATTATGTATAATTAAACAGCCTACATTAAATAGCACGGTTTCAGCGAATTATCTTGATAATAATTCCACCATTAAAACAAGATTAACTCGCTCTTGGCTTTACAATGTTATACCATTTCCAGCCACATTACCATGATAAAAATAACCATAATTTTTACATTTCTATCTTTACTATTCACGAATACTCTTAATCGATTCAGCAATTTCCATACAATTTAACATTAATACAAAACAAGACCCAAACTTTCAACGCATAAACTCGACCAAAACACCACAAAAAAAAACATACCAATCCAGTTAAAGTCGAAACGACTCAATCCTCAGCCTGAAACATTTCCTTAAAAATTCGCGCGCTGCATCCGAATCTCCGCGATTAGGCACGAAAAAGAAAAAACAGCCGTAAAACTTGCATACCAGCCCCGAACTTGTGCAACCTCGGAAAATTCGACTGCGCGCGCCTTCGAGAATGTTTACAACTGGCTAGGTGCGTGCGAGCGAGTCTTAAAATTTGAATGACTCTCGAGAGCGCGCGCGCGAGCATGGCGAAAGCGCCCGCAAAACACTGCGCGGGGAAGACACATATAAGATTTCGAAAAGTTTGATGGATGTAGTGTTTCTTTTTTTTCGTTTTTTAGAGGATGAAAATACTTTCCAGGAGAGTAATGCCAGCGCGGACTGGCGATTAGCAGTTTATTACCGGTGATTGTGCGAATACCTGAGTTTTTTAGTTTGAAATCCGTGGCGTACTGGTGCTTTGATTGCTCGCAAGATCGATGCAACGTTTTAAAGTTGCTTTCTAAAGGAATTTTATCAAATTAAGTACACGCGAGCGCGGCATTTTCAAAATATTATGAAAACAGAACGAATGCTTCGCAAAACGCACGTAAATTTTTCAAAGCTGCTGGAAGAAAAAGCAAGTATTCAGGCAGGAGAAAAAGAACAGCAAGGAGATCAGTTACACGCACGAAGCGAGCTAAAACAACAAAGCGGCAAGCTATTACAGAGGAGAAAGAGACGCCAGCCGCGAGGAATTCAAATATAGGCGAGGCTCTCTCTCTCTCTCTCTTTCTCTATGTCTCTCGACGGCGCGCGCACTTTAGCCTCGCGGATCGACAGGTTAAAAGCGATTGTTGCGCATACTTCGCGCCTCTATCCGTTCATTTATCGCTGATTACAGCGGCTCGTTCGCCGCCCCATTGGGAAAACGAAAGTGCCGCGAATATCTGGTATCTGCATAATAAGATTCTGTAGGGACGCTTTCGCATCTGGTGAAATTTTCGCAGCAGGGGTTATTGTTTATAGCTTTCTGTGGGTAATAGCTGAGTAATATTTATATATTATTTTTTATAAAATTCAACGAAATACGATTTGTTTACGTTTAGCTCTTAAAGTTTGACAAACTACTATATATAAAACAGACTGCTTGTTTAAAGGATAATGTAGGTTTTACGGTATCGTTAGTACTTTATTAATTTTATAAAATTACTATTTTTAATTATTAATTCTGCAAGAATATTTAGAAAATTAAAGCGATTAGAAATTCATATATAAAAAAAAACAATATCTTTTGTCGTCGTATTTAATTAAAGGTTTTGCTAAAGATTTCAAAGTTATATGATTTATTTTACTGAATTTTTTCAACATACTCGTAAAACTTTTAACTTTAACTACACTTAGCTTAGGGTAAGCGATGTCATTGACTGGCTCTCTGTATATAAGACATATTACGATTTAAAAACCGTAATTCTACTTTCTACTACTTCACTGTAAGGAAAGTCTTTTTTTGAAAAAAGAATTAAAAATTTCTAAGAAAACTTACTGCATCCGGCCTCATCGGTGCCGTCGACACAGTCAACAGTCCTGTCGCATCGTTGATAAGCGGGTACACAGTACGTCTTGTTAAAGACGTACTGCTGGCACGTCATCTGCCCAGGCTCACATTCCGGTGGCGCTAAAACAAATAAACAGCTTGGCGTCATACATTTTCGTTATATGAGCAGCTCGTTTAGGTCGAGCGGACTCGAACGACCGAATTAAGTTACTAATTAGTTAGCTGGCTACTTTATTGCATTATTGGACTACATAAAATCTGGTTTTATTGACGCAAATACTTTTAGGGCGTGTGTAATCGATTTTGCGAATCTGAAAATATAAACATAAAACAAAAAATAAGCAAAAATGAAAGAAATGCACCGATGGATCGTATCAATTAGGAGATAGAATGAATACGACCTACTTTAATCCAGTTTCGTAACTTTCTTTTCGTGGTATCGGCAACGTGGCCAGTCGTCAATAAAGCATAAATTTAAAAGGATACTCATGCTATTACGTTAAGAATTAATGGTTTCTTCAGTCAAGTACCAGGTAATAATGCAATTTTTAGAAAAGCTTATCACGATTGCATAATTATGAGTATGAATACTACATATTTACAAGCTAAATAACTACCTCGAGTAATTATTGATTATTTATTTTGTCATAGATTATTTCGTTGAACTTTTATTTTAAATAATGAATTGGAGCAATTTAAATAATGAAAATATCATTAAAATGACTCAAAATAATAATACAAAAAAATTTCTAATCAACCTCCAATAATCAAAAATTTTTCTATAGAAATTAAGTGCAAAAAAATCTCCTAAAATACTTACGGCACGCCTGAAACTCGTCCTCTCCGTTTTCGCAGTCGCGCTGGTAGTTGCAGACCCAGCTCTGGGGTATGCACTTGCCCTCGGCGCACTTGAACATGCCGGGCGGGCAGCTCGCCGAGGTGGTGGCATCGCCGATGGTGCCGATGACTCCGCTGCCGCTGAGGCCGCCTGCAAGAAGCAAATCCGTGTCGATATTTAATCCCGGCATGTGGGTGAAAGGTTCATTGGCTCCGCCAAAGCGGGGGAGCGCCTGCATTTCTTTGTGCCGCTGCGAGCGCTCTGCCTACGTGATATATAATACCGTGCATGCTCGCCAGAGCTCGATTAAACGCGGATGTATTTGCTTTTAGAATTAGACGATTTGATTCTTTTCCCCCTTTTTTTCTTTAATAAGATATGTTGAGAGAGTTGTATAAGATGGGACTATATCATGGTTGAGCTTACAGAAATTTGGGATTGATTAGAGGGCAGTATGAGATTTAAAATAAACATGTCCAACTTGTGATGAATAAACAGTTTCTAGTTAAATAGCATAGCGGGCTGAGTTATTGAATCAAAACGTCAGGTCAGCATTGCATCTGTACACGCGCGATGACGTGTAAACTCGCCGAACACAATGAAGATTTCCGCGTGCAATTTTGAGTGAATTCTAATTGAATATAAATCATCTGTCAAGTTTCGCCCGAGCACTGTCGAGCTCATACAATCGGCCCAGCCGCTATTCAATTTCCGCATTGCCATCCCCATTGAGGCAGAAGTCATGCGCGCCACCTATGGTGTGTACTTAATGTCAGTACTGCAATGGAAATTTCAATTTTCTAACTGATTGTACCGATATTTTTTTAATTTATAATTTAATACATTCATAATGTCTAACTTATAACGACTATGATATGACTAATTAGGATTTATGGTATAATAGTTAAATGGTACAAATATTATTCTCTGACGCAACATTTGTTATGTTTACACTATAATTTTTAAACCCATAGTCGAAGACTATATTAAGTTCAAAGATTAAGAATATAGGTCGTCCAGTAATTCCACCGCCAAAATTGCAATTACTCATCTAATTTAATATTCTGCACACTTATGTTTTCTGAATAACCCTTGGAATCTAGGTCAACGGAGCCAAAAAAACGTCGCATGACACGCCAGTGTCACGTGGAAAATACGCTCACATCGTTAATCGATAATTCGATCGATAATTCGATCAACGCGCAGAGTACGACCTGAGCTGGGTCAACCGGTTAAGGCTGATCGTAGCATAATCGCTAGATATAAGTCTCTTAAGTTATGATACGCTCGTAGAATGATTCAAATCTACCGGCTGATTTTTATGGCTTAGTGATGACGTGCGAGCTTCGACGAAGAAATCAAACCACCCATGCGCCATTTAAAAACAGTAATTACTTTGAAAGTCTACGTTTCCCCCAATAACAATAAAACAAAACGCCTATTCTTCTTACCAATCGTCTTTTAAAAGCCAACGACTATCATCCTCAACACATTTATTTTCCCGAACCCTCAGCCACGCATATACACACAAAACCCACCCACGAGCCGGCGCATCCTTCAAGACACTCCATTACAGAGTTCATAAACTCGCAGAGCCCGTAAATAACGCAAAATAAAATAAAATCCCGGCGCGCCCGGGCCTCCTTCTCCGGAGAGGCTGTGCGCGCGAAATTACGTCAGTCGCTCGATTATGTATTACCCGTATAGATATATACATATATATATACACAGAAGAGAGCCGGTCGCGCCTTCGATTGGTCTTGGTCACGAGCCTTGCGGTTAAACTTTTCTTCGCCTCTTGCGCACGCGCTCTCGGTTCGTTGGCTTTTTTTTGCTCTTTCTCTCTCTCTCGGTCCGCGTGGGGACCCCGGAAATGAGTGTCCCATTCATTCGGCAACTTTTTTCACTCCGTCTGTCTACTCTCATTTTTTTTCTCTCGCTCGTTTCGCGCGTCACCTCGGTGTGCGGTGAATGGGATGTGGAATCGTTAAAATAAAAAAATAAAACTGGAATCAAGCCGTTACACGCGCGGTGTGGCTGGATTTTCGGTGAATTTCGAGAGTGTCTTGTTGCTCGTATATTTGTGGGAACTACGGCTAGTTCGGGATTTATCTTCTCTTGGCGAATTATTTGAATTCGTGACGCGGAGATAAGATTGGGACCGAGCTATACGGTTCGAAATTTCTCGGGCGGGAGTGTTTCTGAAATTCGAGTTTGATATGCTGACAGTTAAATTTAGTATTTATGCTTAGCTTTGTGCCTGACAAATGGCTTCAATACAGAAGAAGGTTTGTGCTCGGGCGAATCTAACTTTCAATGCCCCCCAAAAGGAACGAAAATTTTGACAGTCAGAACGAACCGCTTCGAAGTAATAACTTTCGCGTACGTCGATGTAATCTAACCGTTTTAAAGTCGGTTATATACATTCCCTAAACGGCACTAGAGATTCATCCTTTAAAACATAAGTACACGATGCTCCTGGTCGTTACTACGCTTCCAATTAAACAGCGCCGTTTGTCGCCGTTATCCCAATCTAATTAGCCGATCATGACATCCATTACCCCCTGTAACCAGCATCCACCTCGAAACGAACGAACCGCTCGTAAAATCACCGAAAAACGAAGAAAGTCGTATACGAGCGTAGCTCGCGTCCTCGATAAACTTCCTCATTACCAGCCTCTCGAAAGCATTTCCCAAAGACTGCCAGCTAACCATCTTCGCAAAATTACCTTCCAAGCTCCCCTGGAGAAATCACGAGAGCCAGCTCGATAAATCGCTCCGCGAGCGCAAAATCCCCGAGTATAAAGATGTACCCCGGCGCATAATGGCGCGAAGCGTAACCTCTCAACTCGAGGGGGCCTCTCTCTCTCTCTCTGCGCGCGTATACGTAGGTTCGTACACGAGAGTGCACGGGTACAGGTGAAAACGTGCGGGGAAGATCTATCGTAAATATCGACGCTCCGTTACGTAAGCGGCTAGAGTGCAGCAGGTATTCCAGTCCTTTGTCTCTCGGCAATTTATATACGTATGTTGTAGGAGGTAATTGTGGCTAAGGGTGGGAGGATTTGACTTGGATTCCAGAGAAAGTGGTGGAAAAAAGTGGATGTATGAAGTGGCTTCTTGGTGGTGGTCAGGGAATGCGGGAGGAGGTTGAAAAATAGATGCCGTTAGCGAAGAAAGCGATTGATCGGCAGATGGATTTTCTTTCTTTCTGAGAAGTAGTGGAGGAATGCGTTGGGGATTTGGTGAGTTGGGTTGGGCGGATCGTGATTTTTAGGAAGTAAATTCGATAATCGAAGAGACGATGGGAGATATTGATCTGGACGTTTGTACGGAGTGAGTGAATGGGTATTTGTGAATCTTTTGATTTTTAAGTTCTATTGTCGACTGGCTACAGGCGATTTATCTATTTTAAAAGTAACATTCATTACCGATGCAAAAATAAAGAGATCAAAACGTGACTAGTTTGTATGCTTTAAATACCACCCACCTTGCTAAAGTTTGAAAAATGTTAAATTGGAACGTGACTGTTCAACAAATACACATCAGAAAACTTCATCCCAGCTAAGCACGTTTAAAGTTACATTTTGTGTTTACTTTATTCAAGTTTTCAAGTCTGAAAATCAAGGTAACAAATTTATTTCTCTTTAAAAATAATTTGAAAATCTGCAAGAAATAAATTGATCAATCAAGGTTACACGGTATTTAAATGATAAATTAAAACACATATTTATTGTTCACGCTGCAGTGCACTGTTCTACTTGATTGATTGGGACTTCTATCATTCCTCAAATTTCAACATCTTACTGGAATCCAAGTTATCTTAAAAATACCAATATTGAGAAAGCGTGACTTTTTTTAAAGCGTGCAATCATCCAAATTACAATGCGATTGTACAACTTAACAAAATGAATTATTAAATTATTATTAAAATTAATTTCTACAGATTGTTTAATTTGACGTAAAGAAGGAAACGCGAAAGAATTCGTTTATTTATACTACTTAAACAAAGTTCACGATATAATGACATCTGATACAATACGACTTCCGGTTTTCACTGTTCAAACAATAGACTTCAATGTAAGTGTCGATTATTTTCCTGAATTACATAAATTTCTGTCTTTATATTTATCTCATTAATTATAATGTTTTTTTTTCAACAACCAGACAATAATAGTTTTAAAACTTGAAACTCGAATAAATTAGATAAGAAATCTCGATAATGATATGGAATTTACACGTTTGGAAACAGGCTCGAGAGCAGAGATCAGATTTAGCGTAACCACAAATACCATGCACTTATTCCCGTTAAAACATATTTATCTTTGAGCATAAGGTATTTTATTGTATTACACACATGAGCTCGACAGTCATGAACTTAACAATCTATTAATATTCCAATCTTAATTTTTTTACCGTATAGCCACTTTATAGATTACGTTCAAGATCAGTAGTGCAATATGTACATTATTAATAATTAATCTGTATAAGTATCAAGTTCTCTATAAACACGCCAGTTATAATGAATAATGCATCTTTGAATTCAAGGTAACGACTATTTTTTATAAGCATAATTTATTGGTATCCCACAATATATACCTAAGAAAAACTATACGATTAACCATACAGCAAACGACCCAAAATCAGCCCACCACCTTCCCAAACCGAAACCCAAAAACCTCACTCTCCAACCCCCACTAATCCAAGCAACTACCTCCAAGCATCAGCCGCCTCAAGCCTCCTCTCAGCTCCTCATCGCGCGCAAAAAAGCCATCGCCGAGATTAGAAAGAAAGGCGAGCGCTCGCTCGGTGGCGGCATTGATGCGCGCGCTCGGCTGCTGCATTTCGAAAGAGAATGGAATCCTCGTCGCGGGGCAGGAGCTCAGCGCGTTATTCGAGGGAGAGGAATCGCCTCTCGCGGGACTATCCATCGCGTTGCGCCACACAATTATATTGCCGCGCGCGGCGCTCGGCTCTCTCGGAGAAGGGAATATAACGAACCTTTCCAGATGTGTCTATGAGCCTGCGCTGCCGAGGATTTATAATTCTTCGCGCCCCCTCCCGCAGACAAGTGTCGAGCGGAGTCCTTTGTGACTGCAGCGCTGTGTGTGTATGTGTGTGTAGAGGTACGGGGACCGATGCGATGCTGTGCTGGGAGATTGTGTATTGAGATGCAGGATGCGCGGGGTTATACGCTATTTTCGACTGTGCGAAGCGACAGGTTGTCTTCCTGGAGTTGAGTTTCAATCGAGTTTGTAGCTGGGTTATAATAAAGTTAATTAACTTCCTACTGTTATAAGAGAGGTGGGACTTTAATGTTTGAAATGTATACCTCCTAGATAAAAATAAATTTCTACTCTTTCCACGAATAAACAATAAATTTCTCTAGCTTATACTATACCAAACCTACGACTCATTGTCAGTCTTAATCAAACTCGAAAGCGATAACAACGAACAATAAACAATCGAGCAAACAGCCTCGTTTCCCAATCATCGCTCCTGCCTCCCGGTATACGGAAAAACTTTCCGAAAAACTCGCGAAGCCCGCCGTCAATTACCGATTCACATAAGTGGAAGGAAAAATGAATCGCGAGAATAAGAAGCTTGTCGCTGTCTGAGCACAGTGTGAATTAGAGCAGTCGGCGCTGTTTGCTCTAATTCGCTCAAGTTTCACTGCCCGCAGAGCGAACTCTTCTTTCTTTCTGCGCGCGCTCGCGCCACATCTTTTTTTCTCTCTTTACCGTGCCTAAGTCATTTTGCCAATCTTTTTGGAAGCAGCGCTTGTGTCTCTTTTTCGTTTATGAAAAGCTGCTTCGCCTTTCCGAACGGTGTCGATGACTCTATTTAATCTATTTTTAAGGGGATCGCGCTTCCTGCAGCAATTAATAATGCAAAGTAAAGAAAATGAAAAGTTTCGTTAATTTGTTTAAATGAAAAATGTAAAGTAGATATATTAAATAATATTTATTTGATCGTTGTCCAGCCATTTTTATAAGCACAATTGTACTTAAGTAACGCGAGATCTTTTCTATTACTTTCATAAATTTTAAGTTAAAAAATTATAGTTTTATTCGTAGAATTCGAGTACAAAAATCTTAAAAAACTCAGAAAGTCTAACTTACGTAGAAACACAACGAACCGACGTTGCCATAAAGTAAGCTGCGCTTCAAGGCGCGAGAAGCGACAAACGACTCGGCAAATAATATAAATAATTAATTTAAGCAGCTCGACGCCGACGAAGCAGCGAACAATCGGCTTTCATGCGCGGGCATAATGAGGAAATGAAGGAAAAAAAATACCTCGTCGCGTACGCGCGAGAGCATGACAATAAACAAATTAAGGCGTCACGGAGCCAGAACTACAGTCAAAACTTGAGCGCGTTAAAAGAATTGCCGTCGAGTTAAAAAAATAATAATCAATGAATTTACGGCGCGCAGAAAAGAGAAACGATGTGACAGCTACGCTGCGAAATTACCTTGTTGACAGGATTTCTTTTATTTATAACCCGACGTAACAGTAGACACAAAAAAACGGCCAGCAATTATTTGTTTTAAGTAAAAAATGAGTTATAAAAGAAAATCAAATCCAACTTCCCGACATTATTAATAAAATAGTAATAAAATCACTCGCCGCAGCATCGTCAGCAAACAAAGCTCCATATACACAAAAGCAACAGGGCGACAATACCGTTACACACGAATATACGAAGGCAAAAATATAAGCGCATTACAAGCCGATCCTCGGGCTGGGGAGCGCGCGTCAGCGAGAGAAAAGTTCAGAAAGTATAAGTGCCCTTTTGAGCCAGCTGTCACGAAGTATATATCAAAGGCGCGCGCTACCCGAGCGGCCGCTAAAGCGCTCTGATTCGGCGTAATCGCGCGCGAGGCACGAAAAGAGAGCCTGTCTGATTGACACGATTTCCAGCGGCGCGCAGCCGCACTCTGGGAGCTGAGATTTCGAGTGCGCCTGCACGATTTGTATCCTACTGGGATGTTATTACACGTGAGCGGCTTTGGCGCTGGGTTTTTTTTTAGCGTGGGTGTATTTAGCGATGGGAATGAAAAATTGATTGTCGAAATTAAGGCGTTTATATCGTGGTGGGTTTGGTTTATCGGAATGGTAAGTTTGATGGGTTGAAAATAGCGAGCGAGATGACGCTGCGGACGAAAAGGTGGTTTATGGATTGTGTAAGAATGGTATTTTATTTGGAGGAGCGCGACAATAGTGTTTGGAATGTATTTAATGGTTTGTGAGTTGTATAATTTACATCGATGAATACAAATTAAAGTGCTGAATAAGCAGATAACACACGCGGTCTAGCGTTTCTTGGATCGAATACAGGTTTTTTAATGACGAGAAAAACAACATCTCCTGCACCTGGGGAGCTTGTGACTCTCGGGATTTTCCAGGTAAAATTAAAAACAATTCTATTTCATTTCAAAGTTAACGACTCTGCGAGAATTTACGATTTCTGCTGGTAATAATCATTCTCAACGGGTCTAAATTTGTTTTCTTTCCAACTAGCGTGTTCCTTGGAAATCCAGACTTTTAATAGTTATAAAATGTTTATTCAGTAACAATTAACAAAGAACACAAAGATCAATAATAAGGCCAAGAATATACTCAACAAACCGCAACAAAAACAAAATGACTGCTTAAACCTCTTCCCAACCAAAACCCTCGCCGAAACCAACCCCAAAACAACCACTCCCACCCACACCCTCAAAAAATCCCATCCTCCTTCCCCGCACCTCCCGAAACCCCACACTCACCCACCATCCGACAAAACCACGCAAACGGGAAAAGTCACACACAGGCTGACAAAATAGGCCCGAAAAAAAAGGCGAGGAAGAAAAGAGAGGACCGCTGGCTGGTCGTGAGTCAGCCTCCTTCGCTCAGCGCGCAGCAAGAACGGAGGAGAAGGAGGAGGCGGCGGCGGGTTGGGAGGTCGGCGCTCGAGTGCACCGTTCCTCGTGCCAGGCCGTGCCAGGCGAGCGCGGCCGCGGCGGCAGCGCAGAGGTGTACACGCCGCCACAGGAGAGAGAACGCACCGAGCGCGCGCGCCAAGATCGGCTTTCCGCGCATATAAGCGAGCGTTGCGCTATATGCGCGCTTGTGAGTATATAGATGCGAGAGAGAGAGCGCGCTTTTCGCTAGGTAGATATAGATTGGTTTGCTCTGATGAATATTGAAAGGTTGGGAGGAATTATGGGGATGGGTGGGAGAGCGCTGTGGGATCGGCGATGGTTTTTAGAGGCTGTTTTACGCTGGTGGGAGGCTGAG
>JAPYZA010000015.1:9095-67779 GCA_030522685.1 Eupelmus azureus | reverse complement strand
CGATTGTAATTCAGCCGCGCAAGAGCGTAATTTCAATTTCAAATGACGTAATGGCCATTTACTTTTGCGCGCGAATGCGGGAATGTGCTCTAGGGACGAGGCCCTGAGGGAGCTCTGATAAGCGGGCTTTGTAACCGGTTTTCTTTGATAGCGAGATTTGTTATAGTTTGCCCGGTATCGCTGAGAATTTCTTGAGTTTTTTTATTAACGATTTGTATCATGGAAATTTCAAGCTCGCGAAATTTAGCTAAAATATCCATTCGGCAACGCGACCGCCTTTAATTGCGCGGTCGAAATTCCTGAAAGTGGCTTCGCCGTACTCTCGCTTTATTTTCATCCGTAATTAATTCCTCGCGCGTGCGCGCCTCACTCATTTCGCACCGGCGTAATTGAATTTCAAGTCACAGCTCGCTTATAGATTTTAATTTCAAATTACGTAACTTCAGCGGCGGGGGAAGGGGTTAAACAAAAAAATTGGCGATATTAAGTTCTGAACTTTTTCTCGGGATATAAGTACAAGCTTGCTGCGTCTCCGCTAATGGGGAATATTCGCAAGGTGAAGCGCTTCACGGACACGTGCGCTGAAAATTCTCATTCCAGCTGGAGCTCTTCCTGTCTTTCTTTTCGCGTATCATTATGATTGCGCGGATCATAATACTCTTACATAAAAGCTATGGATTTACTCTTTGTGCGCGAGTTACTTCTCTATTTTATTTATATATTAATTACCTAAACTTTTACGCAATGCTGAATGTTTTTTTCTTTCGTCAAAAGTTTATCGCTTAATTTTCAAATCCGAATACAGCAGCGACTGGAAATATCGAAGCACACTCCAATGACAATCGCTTTTGAAATGAAACTTTTCATTATCGTAATCGAAAATTTTGCAACACTCGCTTGTCCAAACTCGCTCTTGCAAAGAACCAGCCCACGAAATTAATATATTTTATTATTCCAGCGTTAAAATCCATTTCGGCCCACAATGCAAGAAACCAGTTATAAAGCAAGCGAAAACTCTTGAAGAAAAAAGAAAAAAATCGGCGCGTCGCATCGAAACCAAAAGTTACATCTCACGAGCCAGCCCTTTGTCCGTACAAACGTCGAAAATAGGTCAGCCAGCGCACGGGCGAACCCTATACAGCTCGTTTCGGGCGGAACAGGTGGTACGTTGGCCATATCGACTCGCTCCCTTCCACATCCGGTGCGCTATCCTTTTCAATGAAGCCGCTCGCGTAGCGTTTCAAAATAACCCAGCCGCACGCGTCTCCATGTCGATGCGACGATAAGAATATTTTCGCCCGCTGCCAACTTTCGATTTTCAATATCGCAACTCGTCGTCGGCTTTTCTCATTTTCACTTATCAATGTATATCGGGGGGGCCTCGCAAAAAGTTCGCTTACGCGAGCGGCTCGCCGTAATGAAACGTAATCCGAAGGTGCAAACCGGCCGCGATGTGTATGTATATAGGCGGGCTTGGAGGAAAAAACGAGAAAGTACAATCGCCGGGCTCTGGGGAGAGATATACAGCCAGAGGCCGGAGAGTGCTGACCTCGAGGCGCGCCAGAAAACTCACTAGCGCGCGGGGGACAACAGCCGTGAGTAGGCGGAATCGGATCGCCTTTTTGTTCGCCCGGGCAAAACCGGTACGTCACATGCGCGCGCTCGCTCGCTCGAAATCATAGGAGCCTTGTGTATATTTCTGGCCAATTTTTTTCCAGAGGCTTGAAAAATGGATAGGTTCGGGGAACGGCTGTCTTTTTTTCGGCTCGGCTTTCGCGAAATTTTGCGCCGCTTGTTTTTCAAGAGCGGCCGGCTTATATAAGGCTACTCTGGGGTTATAAGTCGTTAAAAAACGTACGCTTCGGGCGTGAGGAAAGGTATAGTCGAGGCCCCTATTACACGCTGCGGTTAATAAATCGCGGAGATATGGGTTATATATAGCTGCGCGTGGCGCTTGGGATTGATCAATTGTTTTTTTGCACTGTCACTGGGTTTAACGAATCTTAAACAATGTCGACTGCCGCCCGATGAAGGAAAGTTCTGTATAAAGAACTGACAGCGGCCGGCTCTATACAGAATCGTGCTCAGCCTTTTTACTTGGGAGCGAATTTCGCGAATGACCATTATTGGGAGCATAAATTTGCTCTAATAAAAAAGCCCGAAATATACGTAATAGTTACAGGTTACTCTAACTGCAATAACAAATTACCAGCGCAAATTACAAGTCGTAATTCCCTAGGAGCATATTTTTTTATGACTTTTTCCCGAGTCGCACGCGCGCGCGCGCCGCGGCAGCAGCCGCGCGCTCGCTTTTACGAGAACCAGCTATCCGAGGCTCGAACTAAACGGTACATTTACCTAAAAGCGAGCTGAGAAAAATGATCTTCCGCTCCCAAGATGTTCGTTTTTTTTCCGTCTCCGAGCGGCGAATCGTCTCTGTGTGTGTGTGTGTCTGATAATTGAATTCGCCTTTGTTTCAAAAGCAAAAACTTGTAATTTGAATGCGAGACGGTGGCGTTTATTTCGAGGCTTCATTATTATCAATTGTACGTGCAACGTGAAATTATTATTCTCTTCGGCGTGGATAAGAAATAAAATGTACGTTAAATAATTGCTAGTGTGAAAATGAGTGCGCTGAGGACGGTATTGTAAGTACTAAAATGTCTTTTTGTAAACTCGCTTCAAAGTGTTTCATGAATATTTCATTAAAATGCGCTCGGAAAAGAGTGAAATTTCACCGATATTCCCTGCCTTTAACGGCCTATTTCCTTTAACCGCTGTCATTGAGAATATCCATTTGCGTACATAAATTGTAAAAACCCACGCAACACTACCGTTTCCTCTACCATAAAAATCTCCAAAACCGCATCTTAACAAAATTAACAACACCAATCAACAAATTATCCCAAAGAAAAGCAACTCACCATCAGCCTTGGCGAAGGCCACCCAGGCCAGCAGAAGACCGAGGATCCCGAGCGCGCTCGGCATTCTTGCTCTTGTTTGCATAGGAGCTTGCGAAGAAGCGCCCTATCGGGCAGTGTCGCATCGACTTGAACTTCCGAGGACCCTAGCTGGCTCTTCCTGGCGCGAGCTTCGACGGCTCCTAGCCTCGGCGGGCATCGGCGCCCGACAAAAACTTTCACGCTCGCCCGAGAGTTCGTTTCGATATCCGTGCCTCACTGACGAAACAAGCACGCAGAGTACCAAAGCGTTCCCCTCTCTCTCTCTCTCTCTCTTTTACACTCGCTGAGGCTGCACTACTTTGACACTTGCACAGGTATATGTATATAGACACACGCGAGAGCAGCCGGTCGATTGTTAAATGCCTAGCCCGCAGCGACGTCCTTAAGATCCTTCCGCATTTTACGCGAGTCTGCACTCTTGTAATCGCTCCCAGCGCTCGGGCCCGCACAGCAGAGTCCGCGTTTATTGTTGGGCATCGAACTCACCGCGCGCGGCTGGCCGCGCTCCGGCCTCTGGCATTCCAGCCTTATATACCCAAACTCTAACACACTTCCAATCGCGCACTAAAGTTCACAGTCTTGTGTGTCGCTGGAAAAATCGCAGACAGCTCGAGGAACGAAAAAGACAGCTCTTTCTCAGCGCTGCTCGCCTCGTGGCATCGCGATCGCTTCTACTCTCTAGCTCGCGCCTGGTGAAAGAGCGAGCCGCTCGCGCTTACCCAGCACAAGATCCGTTCCCTTCACTGGCCGAGCGCCGAGTGTGTATAGGTATATGTGTGCCCGCTCGCTCTCGGGACTTGCGGAGGCCCCGCCAAGCGCGGACCCACAACCAGCAGCAGCGCCGCGGCCCCCGCGGATATTAAGGTCGCGCGCTTTTCCATATGTTCGCTCTCGCTGTAGATACTCGACAACACCTTCCAGACGAGTTGACGGTTTTTTTTTTTCAGGTAGACCGTCTAGTGTATAGTCCTTTTTTTTGAAGCTGAGATGGATATGGGGAGGAGAGGTTTTTTTTTGTTAAGGACTGGCGAGTGGTTATTAATGAGGAGGTGGTGTGATTGATGACGAATTTAACGCTCGTGAAAGTGTATTGATGTTGTAGTTTTTTTAGGGGAATGGCTCGTTGGTTGGGATTGGTTGCAGGTGTCACAGGGGGCTAGATGTGTGCGGTTTTTGTTATAATTATCTTTATTCTTGTAGTAATAAAAATAATAGGCTTTTTGTGGAAAAGGATAATGCACACTTGCGATTCAGTAGTTTATACTTTTACTTAATTCCCAGATTTATGCGAGACATTTTAGCGACAGTTATCCGTTAATCCCTTGATTGTAACCATACACCTATGCCTCAATTCAGCCTGGATTATTAAAAAAATCGCTTTATTAGCATTCAAAACCTTGTCTTCGAAAGTTTTCGACTCCTTTTTTACTCTTTTGTTCGAAATTTACATTTCTACCAAACATTCTGATATCATCAAGCCTCCACACTCACATTTAACAAGAATTTCTCCTCTCCAGCTTATTTTTAGACATTATCCACAGCAGCCGTCCGACCGCTTTGACGTTCTATATGAATTTCGATCAAAAAAAGCCACACAGCGTCCAAAACTTTCTACCTCGGCAATAAAACTCAATTAACCGTCTAATTTTCAAAGAACAATGCAGCTATCGAAAAAAGCATCGGGCCCAAATCAATTAAATTTATACAGCTCTCCCCCCGGTAACAGTCATCGAGTTATCTAACAAAGCCAAGTTTCTCTCCCAAAGAACACAGAGCTTCGAAAGAGTTAACATTTTCACGAAACAACAGCAGAGCGCGTTAACGGCCGTGCGTGTAATTCTACGAGGCTGGCATGGTAAATCGCATAGAGGAGCTCTCTCGCTTCTTCTGTCGGTTTTTTTTCTACACTCGCGCCTCGGCCCGTTGTAATGGCTATGCGCGCTCTGAATTAGCGAGTCGCTATTACAGATGCGAAAAAGCGCGCAAGACCGATTGATTTTCGGGACCTCCTCTCTGTAATCTATCGGTCCGATTTCGTAAGAGTGCTAGACTCGTGCGATTTTAATATATAAATGTTTGCTGGGTTACGAAAGGCTCGTTTTTGGCTAGCGCTCGCCGGGACGTGCAATTATTCTATTAGCCACGGGCGTTTTATTGTAGTCCAATAATATAGGCATGTATTCCGTGCGCTCGATAATTAATATTACCACTGTTTCTTTTTGCCGTGCGCACTTCGGCAAAATCTTTATATGCATGCCGAGAGCGTATAACTACGCTCGTGCGCGATTATCAGAACGGCGGCAATAAAAGCGAGCTACTGTCATCGCTCGTCTTCACGAAACCCGAGCCTTGCGAAAGAAAACCGAATCCATACACCCGTCGAAAGCAAAAAAGGGCCAATTTTCGAAAGTCGCTCGGAAAAACCGTCATAATTTTCAAGGCTCGACGAGCCGCTCGCCGGAACGTTAACGCCGTGGCGGCGTTATGCAAATCGTCCTGGGTAACCGTACCGATCCCCATAATTCTCCGAGAGATGACAAAAGCCCGTTCGCGCCTCTCTCCACACCTAATAATATAATATCCGCGCTCCGATCGGTATGCCGCTCCAGCTCGCTCGAGCGGATCGCTAAAAGGACGGAAAAAAAGTCGCCGCGATGCTAGAGCGCGGTCAGCGGCTTATCCAGTAAGGTGTTAGTCTAGAGTTACCGTTAAAGCGCCTCCTGGCCGCGCGCTCGCGCGTCTATATAGCTGTCGACAGGGCCGAGAGATGTTCTCGAGCGCGATTTCTCGCTGGGAGATTGTCGCCTGACTGCTGATGGAGAGAGATGGTTAGCTGGCTAAGATAGTCTGTTGTTCCAGCTGCGCTGGGGAATTTTAAGTAATTATTCGGAGAAATCGAAGGAGCGCGCGGGCTTTTGCAATGCGCTCGGCGACAAAAACGGCTGTAAATTGTAGCTGGAATTGTTTCCGAGAGCGGCGATGCTGTTTGCCGAGTGTAAGTGAAAAGTGGCCTGCTACTGTTCCGCCGAGAAATCGAGCTCAAAGTTGATTTCGCCTCTCTTGTAGTCGATTGTCAATTAGATTGATTTATCGATCGCTTAGAATGGATACAAATTAATAGACGGCTATCCACTCGTATATATGAAAGAAAACGCTTACAATTTCAATAAAATACATTTCGATAATGTTTTCAAACGGGCCCAAAGATCAATCGACGAAACAAACAGCCCTTAGATCACAACCACGTCTTACCATCAGCCGTTACTACTGAGCCCGCTCGCAGGATGCTGACACAGTGGCGCCAGCTGGTAAGCTCGCTTTCCCCGCGCGGCCGCGCGATAACCTCCACTCCAGACGCGAGTACAGGCGAAAGACCTTTCCGGCTGCAATGGCAAAAGCCCCTGCTACACTCACATCAATGTCAAGCTACGCACCAACCTTTCACCATGTAAACAAAGCCTAGTATAAAACAGAAAAATCCAAACTTTCGACTGAACCTTTATCAAGCGGCCGGATTACCCACTCCCAGGCAATCGAGCAAAGCTCAAAGTAGAAAAAGCCGAGCGGTCAGACGCGCGCAAGGCAGAGCGCAAGCTCGTACAGAGCGTAGAGAGGGCAGGGGTCGAGTCTACGTCGAGGCGGCTGGGACGCGCGCAGCTCGCTTAGCAAGAAGCAGCGAGCGAGCGAGAGAGGCGGAGATAAAGCGCGCAGAGGCAAAGTGCATAGTAGCAGCGGCAGCAGCAGCAACAGAGCCAAGCTCTCGCGGCGGGCTGCAGCCACAACACAAGAGAGTCACCGTCGGGATGCCGCCGCGTCGATACGCCGCCGAGCCGAGGCTCCAGCGTCGCCGCCGCGCCTCCTCCGCGTACCGCCACAAGACGTAAAGCCCAGCAGCGGCGTTTTACACTCTAGTTTTGACGATCCAGCCACCCGTAAGCTCGAGAGGTCTTATTGTTTTGCCTTTGCTGCTGTATCTTTGGCTGGAAGCGTGGGGCAGCGGAGATGAGGAGAGGAGCGGGATGTCGTGGGGACAAAGCCGAGGTTGCGATGACGACCGGGCTTGCCGACACCGAAGGGCCCGCTCTGCTCTGCTGCTTATGTTAGTGAGGTGAGTCGGATCATAAGTGACTGGGCAGCCTCCTTGTTGTCTGGTCTCAATGACTGTTACTACTTGACGGCGGCGGCGGCGGCGGCTTTTCAATTCTTCGACTTTTTTTCCTTTTTATTGGATTTTAAAATTTGATAAAAACAGAGCTTTTGTATGTTTTTTTTCCATTCATTAATTTAACTTTTTTGAGGTAATTTTTAAATTTTGATCAATAAACTCTGCGAGATAAACAAATACAAACTAGTACCTTCATAAATAAACCTGATGCATTCTTTTCTTTTACCGACAAATAATGTGTATTTTTGTGAAACATATATACAAATGATTTATCGACGATGAAAAGCAGATAGCGAGCACAGTAATTCCGAGTACATAATTTCTCCCGGCGAAGGTAAGAGCCGTAAAACAGAAGATGAAGATAGAGACGCCTTGTTTTCTTTTGGCGCAATACGCTTGTCAACAAGTGAATTAGCTGCGGGCGGAAATTTAATTTTCTGATAAGCCGCTCGCTGCAAGATTGTCACGCGAGCCTCACCGGAGTTAGAATTTTAAAATGCCCTTAAGTGCATTTCACGCGTATTCAGGCGTTACAAACAAGAGCGATGCTTTGCCGATGATAAAAGTGAAGCATGAATTTTTCTGTTTTTCCGCAGGTAAAACGGGCCAAGCTAGCCGTTTATTTTGACCGTAGAGATGGCCGAAGGTGGGGGCAGTCAGAAACCAAGCGGAGACAATCAAATTTTTCACAATCAAATGGACGTTAATGAATGCCTTGGTAGCTGGCTCACATATCTTCAGGTACTTGTTAATTTTTATCTCGTGATTGTATTTTCGCGCAAGCGTGATTTCTCACTTTAAATAATGAAGCCGACAGTGAGTCATGAATTGTTCTTTTATCACTGAGAATTTACAGAGTATTTAAGTAATGTAGTTTCAATTAAAGTACGGACTTTTCTGTTAAAAACAGAATTAAGATATAGTGAGATCGAAATATAGCTAATAAATTACCATTCCAAATATGATTAAAAATAAATGAAGACAAGAGCAGTAACGAACCAGCGTGTTATAATATAACAACAAGTTAGAACTGAAGGTATATTTCTTTCATCAGATGCTGAACGGACTCTGCTCGGCCGGTACGAAACTAGCATTGTCCCTGCAGGCGCTGCTCTCGGCCCACGAGAGCATGGCCCAGTGCAGGCTGACGGGCCAGTGCCTCGCCGGCTGGGAGGAGCTAACCAGGGCGACCAACGTCGCCAGCCACACGGTCAAGAAGCACGTCGTCACCGCCATGAAGGACTACGAGATTCTCGATAACGACGGCGAGAAGCACGTAAGCGCGCCAGCTGAAAAAAGCAGGCTATTTAAATAAACCCTTGTATTATCATACTTACATGTACATATATACACGAGCGGCCGCGCGTGCTATCGATTTAACATCAGCAATGATAAACAGAAATCGTTAAGCTTATTCCTTTAAACTTTCCGCAGGACATACTCCGGGACAATCTGCTGACCTTCATAAATCTCCAGTACCAGTTCTGCGTCGCATGTTGCAAATGCCTGGGTAAGTTATGCGCGCTCGCGGATATATACATTGAAGGTCGCTGACACCAAGTCCAAAGCCAAAGCCATAAATATTTCGCGTTATCGCGGCCCGCCTATCGATCCGCCCGCGCCTATTCGTCTACTATTCAAATTCAGAGTCGTTTGTTCGGCCTCCCCGCGGCGAAGAAATTTGAAAAAAGCCCTATTCTCGGCCAGGGATAATGCGCTCTTAAGAATTAATGAATAATTGAGCAATAATGAAAAGGTTGGCTTCTTTTTTTTTAACAGGGAGTATGGCAGAGTGCTCCTGCTCGCAAGACGGCAGCGAGTGCGACATCGCCGCGCTCCAGCAGTGCTTCGAACGGCTCTACAGCTCGCCACCGCCGGCCTCCTCCTCCTCGACCCATCATCCTTCGCAGCACAGTAGTCATAGATCGCCGTTGCCGTATTCATTGTTTCCTCTGCAGGTATGTGCCTACGGTATTTGGCTTTATGCGGGAATGACGCTTTTTAATCTTCATGATTTCGATAATGGAATGCTTCGTGAATTTTCATCTCTGCGGTCAATGAAATACTTATGTCTATTTTGAATTACTTGATACTTTCAGTTGATTATCGAGAAGCTAAAATAGATTCAATTTTTTACTATTACTTATCACTTTATTAAATATTTAATAACCAAGTTTTTTATCCTTCTGTTCAAGTATAAACTTTTTTCATACATGAAACAATAAACATTTTTCTCAATCTCTGCATGGAACTTTATGAAATAATTTTCAATTTTAATCAACGAGAAACAATTAAGATATAGCGCAGTGAAAAATTCAATTGCTCCAAAGTATTTACAAACATGTGTATAAAAAATTTATTTTTCTAAAATGAGCGAAAAATGTTTCTACCTATATGTTAGGATCGAAGCCAATCGTTTAAGAAATTTTGAGGGCTTCAAAAATAGTTATAGAAGAGGATAAATAATCTATGTCAGATCCTAACAACTGAAAGTTTGTTCCAAATTAACAATTTTGAAACAAATACTTTTAACTACATTTTTTAACAAATTTCATTTCGACGAAAAATTAAAATTAAATTTAAATTATTCTAAAATTATATTACTTTATGTCACGATAAGGTAATCCTTTCATTTAAAAGTACCTAGTAAATCAATAAATTATAAAATGAAATATTTGTACAATAAATAGGAGTTAAGTCAGATTATTTTTTTAAATTCAAGGCTCTAGTCTATATGTAGCTATACTATAGCCTTACTTTTTGTTGTTTTTATGAATTTCTGCCAGATTCTAAAATTTGAATAAGTATTTAATATGATGATTAGAGTTTTAAAAATAAATCGAAAACATTTGTTTTTTGGACGATTTCTTTTACATGTTAAAAAATGACATACAATTTATTTCAGATATAATGAAATATGTTGATGTTACAAAATCAGTTTATTTTAAATGTTTTGAAATACTAATACTTTTTTACTTAAAGTATTTTCCTTAATCTTCTGTAAATTCGAATGGTTCTGGCGGGTCTACTTCCTTTTCCTCCTCTGGTTTTGGTCCAAATGCGGCTACTGGTTCAACAAGTTCTTCCTCTTTATCACTTTGCACGTGTTTCACCATTACAATTCCACCGATTTGCAAATCTTTAACTGTTTTGTAAGAACTACCCTCAACTAATTGGATGACCTTGAGCTGCTGACGTAAAATTCGAGCAGGATTCTGAAGGATCTCGAAATTAGGTTCAGGTTCCTTTTTATCTTTTTCCTTTTCTTTCTCTTTATCAGTTTTATCAGTACTATCCTCTTTGCTCTTTTCTTTAGTTTCTTTAGATTCTTTAGCTTCTTTAGTTTCTTTAGTTTCTTTACTTTCTTTACTTTCTTTATCTTCCTTTTTCTCATCTTTGACCTCAATAGTATCCTTACTTTCAACTGCAGGTGGATCTACATCCATTTTATCATTGGAGTCCCGAGCACGACGCTCTGATTCGCGTCTTCGGGCTTTTGCAGCAATGCTAAGAACAGCAGTAGTAACTTTTTCACGCTCTTCGCGTTTCTTCTCTTCCAGTGGTGCAGGATACGCATACATACTCGGCTTCGCGTTTGATTTCAAATCCAATTTTGGCATTTTTAATTGAGAATTCAATGCTATAAGACAAGTAGGAGTAAATGCCAAAGCTAAACAATGTGCAAGAGGGAACCAATACCAATATTGCGTAAACACGAGAGCTCCTACCACTGCTAACATGTTTGTATGGCCAGTGCGTGATTGTAGCGAGACTGTTACATTCCGGCCGCCAGCATCAATAATTCCTTGAGCAAGAATTGCGCCAAATTTAGCCATGTGATCTTCGTGTTTGTCAACTATTACTTTAGCATAGAGAGCACGGAAATCTTTCACACGGGGGCATGTAGCCTCAGTCTGTTGAATAAGAATCATTGCGGAAGCTATGAGCGCACCTTGACGTACAAAGTTTACTGGATCATTGGTCATTGGATCTAATAAATTTATAGCTTCTTTCAATCCTGTGCCAGCACATGCAATACCCAATGCCATTGCTGCTCCATAACGAACGTGGGGGTTGTAACTTTCAGCTAATAAAGATACTACACTGGGGCACTGTTCTGGACATCTGAATAGCAAAAATCCAAGTCCTGTTACAGCAGCTCGACGAACATCATCATTAACATCAGAAACTGCAACATGAAGAAGTTTACGAATAGCTTGGTTGTTGCTTGTGCCACAATAAGCCATAGCTAGAGTATACATTCCACTTCTTCGAAGAATAGGATCTTTGTCAGCGCTTAAAGAAGTAATTAAAGGATCTGCTTCCTCAAGACGTCCATACATTGTAAAGGCAATGCCTACAGCAAGGCCGCGTAAAATTTTTTCATGTTGAGTTTCCTGAGCATAAGCAACCATATCTTCAATTGCTTGGGTTGATTTTGAGCCTAACATAACCATTCCCATAGAAATGCCAGCAGCTTCACCAGTTATAGCATCATCTTGATAGAGATTGAATTTCAGTTGTTCATAAACATCTTGTCTATGAGAACCCATAGCAGCTAAACCTAATCCAAGGCATCCTCCGTGTCTAACCATTTCATTCTGGGCATCTTTCAACTGGCCCAATAAATAGTCAGTTATAACTGCTCCATGATTAGCATGTATGAGTCCTAAAGCATATAAACCACCTCCTTCTGAATAGCCTGCTCCAGCACCAGATTCTCGGGGTAAGTAGGACTGCATTAATGCAAGAGCTTCTTGTTCATGACCTCGATGTATCACCCCGAGTGATGCAGTTGCTGTTAGTTTAGCCCAATTTGTAGCTCGGGCAAGCCATTCTAAGTTATCTCTCAAAAATTGATCACTTGTTGTACCTGAATGCAT
Source organism: Eupelmus azureus (assembly GCA_030522685.1). Lineage (NCBI taxonomy): Eukaryota > Metazoa > Arthropoda > Insecta > Hymenoptera > Eupelmidae > Eupelmus > Eupelmus azureus. The sequence continues at coordinate 55,768 of JAPYZA010000015.1, read as the reverse complement.
GAAAGCATTTGCAATCACTGTAGCAGTATGGCAAATTGATACGCGAATTGCATCTTTCGTATTTTTCAAAATAAGCATATCTGTATGATTACTACGAATAAGAAACTGCAAATGGAGATCAATAGTGATTTCACCACTCAAGATTCTTGATAAAGCATCTACTCTTTCTTGCTGCTCTCGCTCTTCAGCATTTAAACTTTCCATACTTCTTTGTGATTCTTCTTTAACAGTTTTTTCACTATCTTCTACCACTACTTCTGCTGCCACTTCTCCTGCATTTTCTGGTACAGCAGTTGCTACTGGAGTTGAAGATGCTGGTTTTACAATTGCTTTTACAATAAGTGCTCCTGGAATAGGAGCTGTAGCTCTTAGAGCTTGTAAAACTCGCCCAAGAAATTGTTGTGTAGCTGATTCATATAAATCAAATGCAATTTGATAAGCTATCAGTGTACAATCTTGAGAACCTTTACTCAATCTATCTAGAAGTTCAGCTACAGCAAGAGCATCATCTAAGAATATGAGACATTGACACATACTAACATAATCTGGAGTATCTAAATTTCTGTATAAACTAACTAAACATCGAAGTACAGTATTGCGGAAACCTCGGTTTTGTATAAGGCTCATCACAACTTGAAATGCATAAGAAAGCATTCCACTTATATCATCTGAACGCATAATTGCTGCTTCAAAAATGTCCATTCGCCTTGTTTCAAGAGCTAGCCCCAGAGCTTGACGATACTGATTGTCATCTAAACATCTTTGAAACATTCGATTAACTATTCCCTCTAGTCTAGAGTCGATCTTTTTACTGTCAGCTGGTAATTTATTTTCAGCTTCAAGTACTCTTTGTTGAGTATAGAAATCAATGCATTTAGCGATAATAGTATCAACATATTCGTTGCGAGCATTCACATCAAATAATTCACCAGCTCCTAGGGCATAAGTCAAAGAATCATCAAAACTTCCAAGATGATAATAAACTTTACTAGCTACTAAAGCTGCCAGTTCATGGTGATTAAAGTTTCTATCTTCATGTAGAATTTCGATTTTTTCAATAGCTTCTGAGATCTCTGGCCAAAATTCATCAACAATCATATCTAATTTTTTCAGAGCAAACACTTTTAATTCAGGCATTGGCTCTTCGAGCAAAGAAATTATGCCCGCTGAAAAGATAAAAAGAATAGTAAATTAGAAAAATTTGCAATTTTATAAACAATTAATTGTGTAAGTTAATAACGTGGCATTTAAAACATGTACAAATAAAAATTTTAAAAATGAGGTTAGAATAAGCAGTGCAAGTATTTAATTTCCTCTAAGCGTTTATATTTATAAAATTTGTAAACTAACCTGCTGAAGTGATATTCATTTTGGTAAAATTGGTAAACTACAGTTTTTATGCAACCAATCTACTTCCCAAATACTTTTTTGCAAGAATTAACAGAATCGGAAATCAGACAGTGACTCGCTTCTTTTAGAGAAGCGACTCACATTCATAGAATATCTTCATACACACAGAAAGGCATCGTATACTTAAGCCCAATTCACACGAAGACGTAAAGCCCCGTGCGCACAAGGTACTAAACTACATCGCGTTGCGCGCTACGATTTGACTTGACATTTTTTCTAAAACACTGTTCACTAAATATTAACGGAATAATAATAAAGAAAATAATAAAAAAAATAATTTATTCAAATTTTAAAATAATGTGAATTCCTTTAATGATTATTAGGCACGACCTATAAAGGAGTGTCTTATTAAAATAAAGATGTGAATAATAATTAAATAAAATTTATCAAAAAATAATTTCAACCTATTATATATAGAACATGTTCGAAACATCTGTTTTAACGTTTAAGCATATTTGGTAGTACATTAATACGTACTAGAATAGAATTGGCTTAAATATTTTTAGTATATTAAAAAAAAAAAAATCAATATAATTTTTTGATCTTATTAAAAATTGAAGGTTCAGAGGAGGTGGTCAGAAACGGCAGCGGCGGACATGTCGGGCGGTGAGTCTTCCGAGCAGACGGTTCGTCGATGGTCCATGCCCTGGGACTGCCGCCACGTGAACGAGTGGCCACGGCAGGAGGTGAGGACGCGGCTGAGGGTGCCGGTGAACGACCGCAGCCGATCCACCACCCCGGACTCGCTCTGGAAGTCGACGATGAACAGCCAGGATGGCCTGCGCGAAGCCATTCAACTTTTGTCTTGCAAGCCTGGTATAAATCTTAGAAAAGCATTAAAAAGTGTATAGTTCCTATTATCATTTGATTGAAAGCATTTAAAATTCCTGTCGTAATTTATGACACTGATGAGCTGCCCGTGAATTCTCATAGTCGTAATAAGTAGATTATATTAGACATCATTTTAACGAATGATTTATTTTAGGTGTCAGGGTATCGAATCAGCAAACGACTTACGGAGTTCAGCACGTACCCGGCGTCACGCTGACTACGTGCAGCTACGAAACGATCGGCTATGAGTCCGCGGTCTGGCCGGACTCTAGAGCCGTTAATTCTTCGAGGTGCTGGCCACACGATTCGCACTCGAGCGATCACTCGGATCATTCTGGTACTGTAGTTTTTTTCGCTAAATCATTACTCCCTAATTATTGGCGTAATATTTTTTTAATTACAATTTTACATAAAAATTGATTACAGGACCACGCGATAGCGACCATAGTGTTCATAGTGGTGAACATAGAGACTCAGGTGAATAAATATACTGATTTTTTTCGTATAAAGCTTTTCGATGAAAACCAAAAAGATTAAGTCTAAATTTCGTGTTGTAGAGCACAGCGCTGGAAGTGGTAGCGCACATGGTGATAGCAAGGACAGCATACATTCTCACAGCGATTATAGCTGCCATAGAGAATCTGACCCTGGTAAGAAATTTTAGCCTCAATACTGCAGCTTCGTATTTACTTAAAATTAAAACAGCATTGATAATATACGCACGTGTCATTTAATTATTTAGGTGTAGTGGATCTACTTTCATCGCGAAAGAACAGTTCGTCTACGGATTCATGTATTTCCGCTCACAGCCGGTCGGGTTCTGAAAGCGCAGCTGGTGCTGGGGTAAGCGACATTTCTAAACAAATTAAACTCGATAGATGACAATATAAATTTGATAGACGAAATCTCTAAATTTTTACTACTTTTCGTAGGAATCGGTTAGATCGAATCTTTACTCTATGTGGAGCGGCAGCGATTTGCCCTTTATAAAGTTGCCCGAGAGCAGCGAAATTCAAGACGATTCGACGCTCTGAACAAACCGGCGCTGGATAATTATAATGACTTTTTTTCCGAGAACACCAAAGAAGCTTAGCAAATAACGTTGGATAGCTTTTTGTAAGCAAAAAGTTCCTGATAAGGGTGAAAGTATCTGCTAAGCAGGCACAAACAATATTTCCAAGGAATTACATGATTAAGCGTTGTCCGCCAAAATTTGAAAAAGATTATAAATCAACAGAAATTGAATATTTTATTATTTTATCTATTTAAATTGTATAATTACATTGTTCGGTATTTAGAAAAATACTTCAAAGTTTATGGCTACTGATCGCACACACCTGCATAGACGTAAATCTTACCCTACTGCCAAAACTTTCTAAATAGAATAATTTAAGACAGTGTATAGATAGCGCAATAATTGATGAATGTACATGGATATAACATTTAATGTATGATTATGTTTTCATATACAAAGATATCAATAAAACGAATAAAGACAATGCTCACTTGTTTCTGTATATGTATATATAATAGATATAAGGAATTTAATGTCATGACAGTATGTTTATATGTACAATTTCATCCGTATGGCACAGTATATAATTATTATTCATACAGTAAATTCATCTAAAACAAACTTAAAAGTACTTCGAATTAATTAACTTACTAAAACTACGACTATTAAAATACTATTAAAATAAAGGCTAGTCGAATACGAGAATTTTCATGCGTATAAAAATTGTTAATTAAAAATTTAGTGCGTAGACACTGATCTAGACACATTTGCGCATAATTAAACTTATAATGCTAAGACAGGCATGTGAATGCCCTTGTTACGAGAGATAATATACATCCGCTCGACTAAAAAGTGATTTTAAAAGTGACAGTCAATCGCTGTAACTCTTTTGATTTTCAGCTTGTCGTGGCCTTCCGATATGAAATGTGACTAGAAAAAGCTCTTTGCTGTTTAAATCTAAAGTGTCAGATTCCACCTATGTAAAAAATTTGCTCGTCTCAACACAAAAACTACACGCCGCGTAGCCGTGAGAAGCACCTACGTCCAAAGTACAAGTGTAAAATATAAGGAGGCGGAAATCTGTCTCTTTAATTATAAACACGAAGCTTTTTTCGCCGTCAGTAAAAAAAAAGAATAAATCGTCGACGATTGCCGATCAATCGATCTCGTCCTCGGTGAGCTCGTCTTCGTCCTGGCCGTAATCGTCGTACTGGTCCTTGAGGTCCTCCTCCTTATCGAGGGGACAGTGCGAGCACCTGGACTCGTTGATGCCGTAGTTGATGCAGGTGTCGCCGACGCACTCGCAGCAGCCGTCGTGGAACCAGCGATAGCTCGTCGCCCCCATGCTCTGGCAGGCCTGTTTGCATTTGTTCCAGGAGTTGCACTGGGCCATGTAGGCGACCGTGCAGTTGACCGTCATGACGTTCGGCTTGAGCGGCTGGTTCTTTTCGCCCTCGCCGCTCTCTGAAACTGAAGTTTTTCGATTTATGCTTCTGGTGGATCATTTAGTGATATGTGTATATTTTAATGTAGATCGATTTGCATTACTGATTTTCGAAGGATTGCAAAATTCTGAAACTATCTCCTTATTTACAGGAATTAACGTATTTATTCTTAACGATTTCATACAAATCTTGCTCTATTTTCGTTAGTTAAAAATAGTTTATAGTTATACTATATTCTTTGATTGCTTAAATTACAAGATTAAAATTTTTAAATTTGTTTTTTCTACAATGAAAGATCATAGAACGGCAAACAAATATAACATAACGATTTAAAAGAACTGTGACTAACAAAAAGTAAAGAATAACTTACGCATGTGATACTTGATTTCCTTGTCCTGTTTGGGCGAGAACAAGGTGATGTCGAAATCAACCGGGTAGGTGAAGGTGAGCCATCGCTTGTGAGCATCTGGCTCAGCGGTCAGCGCCTGGAAGAGCCCGGGTACCGGTTCATTGAAGTCCTCCACGTGGGACTTTTTGCTCAGCGGATTGTCCGTTATGTTAGGCTTAGGGCAAAGATCTGCAAGGTACAAAACGGACGTTAACGCGTAGATAAACAATGCATATACCTGCATTTTCGCTTGTTAATAGCTAATTAAGTATATAGGTACATATGACGCTGGTGAATCGGTACGTAAACACTCGTCTTTATAGTTAGCTTACGCTAAATTACGCAATCACCTAATGCGTTCTGTTAGTTTTCCAAGATACTCAAGAGACTTATTTTGAATGATTTGTTGAAGAATACAAGAATGAATGACGATAGAGTAGAAACTCACCGACGCAGGAGCAGCATTCGTCGTAGAGATAGGACAGGCAGGAGAAGCACTCCTTGCAGCAGGTGCAGGTGACGAGGTCGCACTTGCAGCTCTGGGTGAGCATGCACTTGCTGACGACGCTGGCGCAGATGGCCTCGTTGCAGGCCGAGCCCCAGTTGGCCGAGAGCAGCGCGACGAGGCTCACCGTGCCCAGGATCCGCACCCAACAGCCGGCCGGCATTTTTCTCCTGGAATGCATTTGTTATATGTTAATGATTCGTCTGTGCAGGCGCAGGGTAGGTAGAATGTACGCTCATTGATTGATTTGAGTTTGCTCCTGACGTGAATATTTGGTTTGCTCGACTTTTTCAAATTTTAATATTTTTGATTTTTAATATTAATTTATTCTTTCGTGGAAATAATTGCAAAGTGTTATTTTACTGCATAAACTTGTCCGTGAGGTTCTTAGAGACATAAAAAAATATTTCCAGCTTACTTTTGTCCCACTTAATGGGTCAAAAAAGCGCGGAAATCGTGCATGTTTTAGAAAGGAATATTTAATATTTTGTCAATATATCCCTATAGCAAACTAGCTTTAGTCTTCTATGCGTAATATCATCATTATAAAATAACACTGAAGTTGCTAAAAGTGACTTCAGCGCACAAAAAATTAACTTCAGCGAAAAATTAAAAAAAAAAAAAAACTAGATTAATAATTTAAATAATTTAAATAGATTAATAAGCCTCAATGTAATACAACACTATCTATAAAAGCTTATTTTAATCGGTCTCATTGTTTTTAGCAGTGACAAAGGCATATTTTTGCAAAGTTAAAAAAAAATTCAGCATTTACTATAGAAGTACAAGTTTTATCATAAGCATAAAGGAATTATCTATCACGTTCCTCTTCGTAATCCATTGCTTTACAATAGTATTCAATAAAATTCAAGTTGAGCTTAACATTCACCGAAATCCTTAATTCGTCTGGACTACAGGCACACATTTTGTTATAAAAAAAGTAGTTGTTCATATAATTATAGCACTACTATAAATTGTGCAGTAATACTTTTTCTTGAATTTATGGAAATATAAAAGCAATTCAATGATTAGGCTGCCGAATTATTTTAACAACAGTTAGAGATTGAAGATAAATTTATTATTTTTATCCAAGTTTTAATCTCCAATTTCATTTTTAACAATCTCAACTTACATCATACTGTTAGAATTGTTTTCCACGAGTAAAATTTATTCAAAAACTCAAAATAAAATATTTCTTGTATAACAATATGATCTAAACAATTTCTCCCGACTTTTGCAAGTCGAAAATTCGTTTCACAAGTGCCTAACAAAATTTCTGCAATAAAACACCACTTTAGAATCATTAAATCCAGAACCGAGCTTTTTCAATTCTAAATTGACCGGACCATCGAGAGTAGGGGTGGCTAAGCTCGAGAATTCGCGCCAGTGCGGAGGGGATACATCGAGGAGGGGCTTTTAATGCATTAGCATGCGGCTGCCATTCGGCTAATTCGGATGTACGTGCTAGCTTGCCAGCGAGTGAGAGCAGGCGGGGGGGTTATGAAGCTTCGTTTTCGGCCTCGGCTGATGATGCCTTATACGCGGAAAAGCACGTGCGCACGGCTCATTGAACGGCCGGCCTCGGCTAATCTGGCCTTATTATTATGCTAATATTTTGCTTTATTCCGCATACGGTAGACTTTCTATTAAATGTTATTCTAGATGTTTGGAAAGGTTTGCTTTAGATTTTAGTATTAAAACTAATACGTTATCGAGCCGTTTAATCCTTGAAAATGAATGTTTATGTATATACACGTGTTGCAATTTTAATCGAATTTACATGCAAGTTTTTGAAATATAGAAAAGAAGAGTTTGCTCCAACTGTAGCAAACTATAGGTAATCGAGATCTGCTCGATTTATTCACGAAAGAAAGAGAGAGAGAGAGAGCGAAGGGGTATCGTAGAGGACGAAAGAGAGTAGGCAAAGGGAGAGAGCGATTGGGAGAGCGCAGAGCGGTGTCTCCTTGATTACGGCGCGTCGATTAATTCGCGATAATCAGGAACGATTGGACGATAATTGCGTTTGGCGAAGGCAGCCCCCCACCCCCTTCCTGACTCTCTCGTAATTGCGGCTCTCTCTCTTGCGTTCGCCAATTAAGCCGCAGCGCTCGCGCGCCGCTTCTAATAATATCCGTCGCTTTATAACTATCCTGCAGCTATAGTATCGCAATATTTCGAACGAGCATTATTGTTGTCCTGAAATTCTATTACAATGACTCGGGGGATGCGCGGAGAATATCGTCAGGCTGCGCGCGGATGGGGAGATTAGGCGCGGCGCTAGGAGCCGAGGATTAAGACGCGAGAGTCGCGCGTTAATCAGTTAAATAAGCCGATGACGGCTCTTGATTTTGTTTACGTTCGTTCGCCTGTTAATAATGCGCGCTAATTCACGAAAATAACACGAGGAATTGGGTTATTTTCATGTGATTAACGGTAGGCGCGCGCGCGCGCGATTCTCTCAGTGTGTGTGTATGTGTGCGCGAAAACTAATTGAATGCTTTAGTGCAGACGCAGCGAGAGGGAGAGCGGTGATTGATCGCCGCCGCCGTTGCTGCTCTGCTACTGTTCAATTATGCAACTTTTCATATATATATATGTATATATTTACTTTAGTATTTTGGCAGTATATTAAGCGCTTAAAAATTTATCCCCTGCAATTGATACAGCTGTTATTTATTCAGCTCGTTATTGTCATAGGATTTACCCATTAGCACTTATTTTATTCATTAGTAAGTAAATAAGCCCGGACAATTTATGAATATTCCGGGCGCTTGTTTTATGGATGGTAGAATCATTTTTACGCAATATCCCACTAAACTTGCTGAATCGTTAAATAGACCTCAATTCTTCATATTTATATCAATATAAACTAAAGATAAATATGACGCGTCAATTTTCGTTATTAACTACTAATTTTTCATGGCGAAAAAAATCGTTATATCCCGGCAATTATCTATAAACCTGACAAGTCAGAAAATTCACTATTCAATTCACTTTATAACAGATCCACAGCATCTAAGAACTTAATAATCACGTTAACAAATTGTCCTTTAAAGCGGTATCAGTCGTGGGCCACATCGGCAGGTATACAGCCTCGAGCACAGACAAGCGGCGGCGAACTTGGTGAATTCGGCTCTCTCGGACTTTCGTGGAACTTCAGGTAGGTATTCCAGCGCTAGCGAGCGGAGGCTGGAGAACGCGATCGGTAAACGAGCGTGACTAAACGGAAAAAAATGCCGATAGCCGCGCGCGCGTAACTGCAGCCAAGCGTCGATCCTAACAATCTCGCGGCTTATTTATAGACTTGCGGCAAATATAAATAGCTCGTTTTTGCGCTAGCTGCCGAGTTCTTCCAGACAGATGTGCACCTGTCGTTTATCTCCTGTATATACGTTTTCTCGCTGCGCTGCTGGCTTTGGCTTGGAAGATCGTTATTACAAGAAGGTATACCGAGCGCGCGCGCGTTAAGTGTCAATGTCTATATACTGCGCACGTATAGAACGTTTATGTATCTTGTCGCCTCTCCGAGTATCGCTTGAGAATTTCACAACTACTCGCGCTGCTTCTCCGTCGGTTTAACGTATTATTGGAGATCTTTTGCCGCGAGGAATGTGGAAAGCTGCTTAAATAGTATAATATATTCCTTGCACGCTTCGGACTTTAATTAAATCTAAGTCTGAGTTTATAAATAGAAACTAGAATATTTACTACTGTACCGTAACTGAATGTCTACTTGAGTAAATAAGCCAAGTACTTTGTGAAGTTATTTAAGTAAAGTAAAAACGCGTTATCGAATCAAGTGCTACCTTCAAAGCTAAAACGCGACGCTCTGTAATGTCTCAGTTCCTACTCGATCTTTCTCCCATATTCCGTACGCGTAGTTGACAGTATTTTTCCTCTCCTTACAGCAAATCCACTATAGATCGAAGCAGATAGCTCCCGTAGCAGAGCTAGCCTACAGAAAAACACGTGCGAATACAGGAGAGAAACAATATAGAGAGCTTATCGGCGCGAGATAGCAACCAAAAATCGAGAAATCGCTTAGTTTCCGATCGTCGGCGCACTGGCTGTGTATACAGCTATCCCAACTACACGCAACACACATATCTGCATACGCACCTGTTGTCGATCTACCGTCGAGGCGTAGTATCGCCTCTCCTTCTTCCTCCACTCCTTTCTCCTTTCCCAGTCACTGTCCCAGCTTGATCCAGCAATCGATTCTCAACTCTCAGGTGTGTAGACCAAGTCCCAGCGTGCTATTAGGTTATTGTGTGGCGCGCGCGCGAGGATAACGCCGCCGCGAGGACAGCCTCTGCGCAGGAATATCGAGAGGCTCGCACACTGCGCTGAGATGAAGCGAGCGGAGAGAGGAGGCCAGCGCGCAGGCACTCCCCTGCCTATCTCTCTCTCTCTCTCTATATGTATATATAGCTATGTATAAGCGCGCGCGCGCGAGATCGATTCTATTCTACATATCGATAGAAGCAAGCAAAGGACACTTTATACCTATATACAACACGGCCTAAAGTAAGAGAGAGGAAAGAGAGCGGGATGGTAGCGAGAAGACGAGCCGAATTGAGGTGCGGCGCTTATTCGACTGAATTAAGGAAGAGAGCGGGGCCGCTGCTGCTGCTGCTTGCGAGAGGACCGCTCAGAGAGCCCAGGAGTGGAGAAGGAGGAGGAAGAAATAGCAGCAGCAGCAGGCTGGAGGTGCTCGCTGCCTGCTCTCGCGTACACAGCCAAGAAAGAGAGAGAGGCAGGCCGCGGAGAGGGAGATACTGGTTTTAGAATTTTTTCGACTTTTTGCCGTCTTACCTGTCTCCCCTCGCTCTCGCTGCCGTATTTACGTCTCTCTTTCCTCTCCGCGGCCGTCCTCCTACTCCTTGCCTTCCTTTTTTTCTTCTCCCGCCGCCGCCGCCGCTGCTGCTATGCCTTGTGTTTCACCTGCACGCGCGCTCCTCACTCTCAAACAAAGTAACGGCCGATCGGAATGGCATTCGCCACGATGCCCAGGATCTGCAAGCGGAGATTCATTCGACCGCCGGCCTCGACGCTTCGGATGATCGTCTAGCCGAGAGACGACTCCATTATGGAGAACCGCGAGCGCCGACATTTCAAAGCGATCTTTGCTCCCTTATAGCTTCACCTCTACCCTCTCCGCATTCTATCGAATCAAATTCCTTTTTTTTTATCAAAATTTTTGCAAAATTCAATTTACCCGTATATAATGAAAGTTAAGATATGCTCGCGAGTGTCGCGCGCGAATGAGCGCCAATGAAGCTATATAGTGCTGTCAGCTCGGTCGGCGCGCGCAAGCTCTCATTTACGTCCTACTGCAATCAACGGCGTTTAAGCATTTAGGCGCTTCCGCTGCTTTTTGACAAAAACTCGCCAAGGCTCGCTCGTCGCTGCGCGCGACGCAACGTGTTATTTTACATTTTACCGGACGCCGCCGCACTGCCACCGGCCAGCTACCAACGATGCCGATCGGCACGCGATTCTTAATCTGCTCTCTTAACGATCAAAGTTTCATTCGTTCCAGGAAAGAGGCCGATTTTTTGGCTTGGCGAAGGATGGAAATTTTAATTTTTGAGGACTGTAGAATTATATTTATGTGGACGGAATGACTTGGAAAATCATAGGTTCCGCGCGTACAATAAGTTATCTTTACAATCGTAATGGAAATTGAGATTTGAAAAAAAAAAATAAAATGAAAATTGATACGTACACTCGACGTTATTAGCTACGTAATAAACATCGGCGCTCCGACCGCAAGAAACTTCATCAGCCGCAACAGATATCCAGCGTTATTCTAATCAATCAAAAAGCCGCGTCGCCGGAGGTATAATTTAAATAAAGCCCTTTATACAGAATCGTACTCAAACAAATCATTTCAGAGCTGTAATCCCAAAGAATATTATTTCCGCTGCGAGGCCAAAGAAACAAAGACAGCAGGTCCGTAATGTGGGTAAGAACGATTACATTGACAGGCCCTCTCAGCTGTGCAGGGCAAATAAGAAGTTTTTAAGGGGAAGCTCGAGGTGCATTCCGGAGCTCCCGGAGAGAAGCGGAGATGGGACGGTGAGATAGCAAACGAGCCGAGAGCGCTGCGGACCTCCCCAAAGAGTCACAGGTATGTATACTCTCCGGCCGGCTAATGACAGCTTTAAGGGCATCTCTCTCCGATTCCATTCTAATCAAGACCCTCTGCCCACTGACTCATTCGCATTACAAATGTTTGCCGGCTGTATCATCCTGACTAATCGGAAATGCATTTTTTTTCTTTTATTAAAAGATGTGTGTGCAACGAGCCTTTCGGGAGTTGTCAATAAGGTTTTGTGGAGATTTCCATTTACTTTTGGAAATGTTTACGGCAATCGATTTACGAGCTCTGAGAAAGCTTGGCAGTAGTCCAGGCCTGCGCGCGCCTCTCAGCTGTTACGCTTAACTTTGCTGTTCTAGAAACTAGTGGTTCGCTGAAGCGCTCGTGCTTTCCCGATAGTCACGTTTATTATTCAACTTGGTTCGTTTTCCAAAATCAAAGTTTCTATTTCGTCGATAAATCGTAAAGTTATTGCTGTTTAAACGTCAAGGTATAGGCAGATAAAAATATTTTTATTAAATAACTTAAGTATTTTAGTTTTTATGTTTATATACGTTTTCGTTCTTAAGGTTAACAGCAAAAAGTGCTAAATTGATAAAGGTACATTTAATTTATCACCGTACTGTAAGTAAGTATATAAGCCCACTTTTATTTATAATAAAAATTACTGCGCTCCTAGCACGAAATGACTTCATGGGGCGATTAAAAGTTTTTCTTTAAATGTTAAATCGTTTAAAAGAAAAGGATAGAAAACAATTTAGGTTTATATAACGTTTTTGAAATATCAAAGAAAGTATTAATAAAAATTAATTTACTTTTATTATTAAATTAAACGTTTATAAAAAATAATTATTGGATTCGTGAAACATTTTTTAAGATCACTGATAATTACAAAATAAAATATCGATAATATGTTGTTATAAAAGTTTTACAATTATTTAATAAACAAACATTTTTTTATAAACGATAAATTTCATCCACATATTTTAAAAATTTATGATATTTTTTTAAATCTTTTTCAATTTTTTATTGTTTTAAACTTTTAATGTTTTTAAGTAAAACATTGAAAAAACGAGTAATGACATTTTGTTCTATTGTCGAAAAATAAACAAAAATAAATATTAGAGTCGCGCGCGCCTAATTCAAACTAAACAAACGGCAAAAGCGCCTCCTATGATTCGGATTGTCAATTTATCAGTGCATCGGGAAAGTAGAAAACTACGTTATCACTGAAAAGTTTCCATTCCAAACGAATAAAAGGTAGATTGCGGTATGTTATTTCAGGGCCGTTCGTTTATTCATGCTCGTCCACACTCCACTCCACACTCCAGAAGCACAGCCAGATGTCATATATATAGTTGTTATAACGAGATGGGAGATAAGCGTACTGGTTTAATCACCACGTACGTATGCGTACTGTGATAGATATATAGGTATACGTGTTACCTTTATTTTTTCGCAGTAATATCCGACAGTTGGACTTTCGCTGACGCGCGCGCGGTATAGGGGGGACGACGGCATTCTCTGTATTATTTGCACTTGAAACAACTGTAATCGACGGGGGATTTTTCCTAGCTAACGTGGCTTTCCTCGATACGCTCGCTACCTACGCTCATTCGCATGATTCTCGCCGACAAACGTAAGTTTTACGCTTATAATTGATTTTTGTCTAACCCCTTTAGCGGTAAGTGCTCCACTTTTTTTCTACACCTGTCTCTTTATCTACTCCATTGTTAGTGTTCTTTTATAAACTTATTCTTACGGTGAAACTAGCAATATTGCTTATTAATTAAATATTAAACGAGTACGTTTTGTCAATAAGAGTATGATATTTCTCAATACGTTGTCTTGTTTTTGCATGTGTTGTATTTGACTTACAAGTTTAAACATATTAGTTGTCTAAAATAAACAAGTATTTTTTATATTAAAGATAAATATCATTAATTGAAATTGTAGCATAAGGTTAGGTACCACTTCTTAGTCTTGTTAATTATATTTTGTAGAACCTTATCACAGAAAGATATATATAAGTAAAATTACTGATTCTAAAGATTAAAATTATTGATTGTGAAATATTTTATGCATTTTAGTAAAATGAAGGGCCTTTTGATACTATTAGTTTCAATTCTTATAATACAAGAATCTGTTGCTCCACCTGTAACGACAGAAAAAAAAGCAGAGAGTGAAAATGAGGTGGAAGATAAAGAAGAACTGGTATGTTTTATTGCATCATATAATGTTTATTTATTTATTTTTTTTTTAATATAATGTTTATTTTAATAATGGTTATTTTTATTTTTATTATATTTTCTAGGCCGATGTTATGGAATACCATAGATACTTGCAGGAAGTAGTGCAAGCTCTTGAAAGTGATCCAGAATTTCGGTCTAAACTAGAAAAAGCAGATGAAAAAGAAATTCGTGTAAGTGAAACAATCTTATAGTAGTTAAAAAAAAAAAATGCATATTTATTCTAGTAATTATAGTAAATTTTTTTAATTTTACAGAATGGTCAAATAGCACATGAATTAGAATTTGTCAATCATCATGTTCGAACAAAATTAGATGAATTGAAAAGGATGGAACTTGAAAGACTGAGACATTTAGCTATTAAAGAATATGAACTGGAAAACGGTCTTGATCCCACTCACTTAAAAATTGCAGAGCATGTGGATCATACCAATCCTCATACTTTTGAGATAGATGATTTAAAAAAACTTATTGCTAAGGTAAAATAGATACCTTTTTGTAATACAAAATAACTTCTACAAATTTATCATTACTTTTAATATTATTTACAGACGACAAAAGACTTAAATGAAGCTGATAAAAAAAGACGAGAAGAATTTAAAGAATATGAAATGCATAAGAAATTTGAACAAGAAGAAAAAATGAAAAGTATTTATAAAATTATATTGATTTAAATCTTTACATAAAATTATTTTTAATTTTATAATAAATTACTCTTTTAGATATGACTGAAGAAGACAAAAAAAAATATGAAAATGAACTTCATGATTTAGAAAAAAAACACAAAGATCATGAACCAGTAGGTATTTCAATTGGTATAAATAAAGTATAAACAATAAATATTTTAACATTATTAAAACTTTAAGCTGCATCATCCTGGAAGCAAAAAGCAGCTGGAAGAAGTTTGGGAAAAACAAGATCACATGGAAAATCAGGAATTTGATCCTAGAACCTTCTTCTTTTTACATGGTAATAATTTTGGTTGAATTTCAGTATTTTATATTTTTTCTTTATTTATCTCTATTTTATATTTTTTTTAGATTTGGATGGTAATGGTGTATGGGATCAAAATGAATTAAAGACTCTTTTCTTGAAAGAATTAGATAAACTTTATGCTGAGGGACATCCAGAAGATGACCTTGTTGAAAGAGCTGAAGAATTAGAAAGAATGAGAGAACACGTTGTTAAAGAAGCTGATCTTAATAGAGATGGTCTTATAAGGTAAATTTAATAAGAATTATTAAATTTTATAATTATTCTAAACTAAAATAAAAAAACATTTTTAGCTATGAAGAATTTTTAAATGAATCGAAAAAAGCAGAATTCGAACAAGATCCAGGATGGGAACCACTTGATGAACAACAAATATACTCAGAACAAGAATATGAGTCATATAGACAACAAAAGGCAAAGGAAATTGAGAGAGCTATTGCGAAGGGAATGGTAAGACAATATAATGAAAGTAAATTTCTTTCTGCAAGCCGGCATGATTAATTATTTGAATGTAAAAAAAGGTTTTCTTTCCGTTTTGTGTTGTGCTATTCATAATTTGTTTTGTTTTTTCTTTTTATAAAAATTTGCATGTAAGTTGGCTAATAATGTAAAGCGTCAATTTTTAGTAACTAGAACCATTAACGAGTTGCTTGTGCATTGTTTTTTGCTAGTCCGAAGGGTATCATCCAGCTGGCCAACCGCAGGCTGGACATGAGCAGGTGAGAATAAGTAGAATAAATATTTTTGTTGAATGATAAGTAGTAACTAATAATTTTTTGTTGAATCATTTGCAAACTTTTTTAAATTTTTTGGAAGCTTAAAATATGAACTTTACATTCTGTATAAGCAATGAAATAAAAATAATATAAATAAATTTCAGTTCCCACCGCATCCTAACCAGATTCCACAACATGGCTATGTACAACAGCAACCTCCACATTATCAGAATCAGGTTCCTCCTCAGCATCAGTACCCACAGCAAGGTCAATATGGAAATCAAATGCCAGACCATGGTCAATATAATCAAATGCCACCTCAACAAGGACAGTATCAGCAAGTACATCCACAGCAAGGACAATATCAGCAAATGCCGCCTCAGCAAGGACAGTTCCAGCAAATGCCACCTCAGCAAGGACAATATCAGCAAATGCATCCTCAGCAAGGTCAATTGCCTAATCAACAACAGCAACAATATCATCCAAATCAACAAGTTCCAATACCTAACAATATAAATCAAGTACCTCAGCAGCAAAATTATCCTTCACCAGATCACAACCAAGCTTCAGGTCATCAGCAGTTTCAACCACCACCTCCAGTAGTGCAAAATATAAATCAAATTCCTCAACAACATCAGCAACAGCAGCAGCAACAACAACAACAACAACAACAACAACAACAACAACAACAACAACATAATCTGCCAGTTGATCAAATACAAAACCAACAGCCTCCCATATCTAATAATATCAATCAAGCTCCACAAGGACAACAGCAAAATCAACCTTCAGGTAATGCAGCGCATATACCAAATCAGCAGGTTCCAGTAGCAAATCAAAATCAACAAAATTCTCAGAATCAAGTTCCTCAGCAAACGCATGAACAAATAGCTTCCCATAATAATGCTCAAACTCATTAAAGTGATCTAAATGTTGTTAAAAAGTGAATAACTTAAAGTGAAAAAAAAACTTATCACATGGGACTTCCAGAACCATTTTTAAAACGCTTATAGTATTTGATATGCATAAATCAATTAAATAAAAAAAAAAACAATTTTGTGTTTGACTGACTAAAAAATGTTTCTATTATTGTTTTTGACATTAAAAATTTTGTTAATGTTATAAATACTCAATGCATATCAGAAAATGATTTATAACAAAAATAAAAATAAAATTAATTTCGAACAGATACTGTATTTGACTTTTTTTATTCACCTCATTAATATGTTTAACGGGTTAAAATTGGAGAATACAAGGATAATTATGAATAATGAGAAACAAAATTATTACTTTTTTTAATATTTATTATTATTGCATATTGTTTACGTTAGTATATTACTTAGGTATACGTGCCAAGTAGCAACTTAAATGTATGATTGCGTGATTCTGTTTGTTCCTCGGTAGGTAGGGTAATGTACGCTTACTCCGTATTATATATAGGGTGTATTTATAGGTATAGTATAGTTTTTTTCGGTAAAACGTCACCTTAAGAGCTATTCGGTACAATAAATAAAAAGAATCAACGGATGGCGGCTTTCTATAAAATATCCAACTCCTGCTTGGTTTTATCTTTAAGTCTTGAAGAACTTCTTTTTCTTTCTTAATTTCGCTTTTAAATATACCCTCCTTATTGTTCTAGGCGACAGAATCAAGTATGCCTTTCTTAATCACTTACTCTAAGCCTTGATGACGCTTGCTTAGCGTTCAATTATTAAATAACAAATTGGTCTAGCTAAACAAAGAGGATTTGTATTCTCTTGTCGGTCTGTGAAAATTACTACAAAATTATACAATAATGAATCTTATACGGAAACGGAAAACAGGAACGAATTTAAAAAAGCCATATGGGTTTTTGGATTGATAATCTGGTAATTGACAATTTTATAGCACAATGTCTATAATAACTAAATGTCATTTTATCGTAAAAAGATGAATGAATAAGACATAAAGATTAAAACCCATACGTAAAATCACACCTGTTTTCCTTCACAATGGATTATTATTCTCGAGCTACAAAATATTGTTAAAGGCTATTGATATTGCCTTGCCGAGAAAGAAACGAATGATTTATGTAATTTTTATACAGGAAAAAAATTATTTGGCTTAAAAAATACTTGAGAAAACTGTTTGCAGCTATTGCAGATTTCTTATCCTTAAAACAGTCTTTAAGTAGCGCCGAATAACTTTTTTCTTGATCGCTGAAGGGAGAAGCAAATATCTCCTTTCTATCTGCAGAATGCAAAAAAGAAAAAAAATATAATAAATAATTGTACAATTAATTCGTTAACTAATATAGTATATATAATTACATTGAAGTAATAAAGCTTAAAGAGAAGAGGCCGATTGTTGGCTTCCTCATTGCCGTGATAATAAAATAATAAATATGTTCCGCGAACGAACTATAACACAATGATAAACGCGCTATTTACAGTACATAATGTATATATAGTATACAATGTAGTCGAACGCAATCGTGCGAATGTGCGATTATGAACGATCAAGGAAGTAACGCGACTTTACCAACGTCACAATAGACTTTGATAACATATTGCGAAGAAAAAAAAAATAAAAATAATCTAAAAGTTGTATAAAAAGTAGAGAAAGGGACATTGAAAATAATTGCATTAAATTATAATTATCAGATCGGAACGTTCGACGTTGCGTTTTCACAACGTTTAGCACGAATTTTAAACTTTGCTAACCATTTCTTTTACATACCACAAAAAAGATCCTGCTATTTTTTCCCCATGTATACTCTTGCACCAGTATCATTATCCTTAGTTTTAATATTTTTATTTTCGTATAAATCAGGTATACTTTCACTCCTTGCTTGCTCATACAGACCACTCTTTACTAATCAGAAAGTCTATATTTGTAACATTTATTTTTTGTCAAACAGAAATGTACAATTTCCTTGGATCATTATTGATATTTACGAAATGAAATCTCTAGTTAGTAATAATAAAAATCTACATTATTACAGTTAAAAAAATTTGATCTTAATTATACAAAAAAAGTTCCCTTCTTTACATTCAATTTAATCAGATCAGATCTGTGCCTATGTAGACGTATCAATAAAACTGAAATACTTAAGTCGTCTACATATTAATTTTCAAAGATATTTCATTTATAATATAGTAATAAAATTGGCTAATTAAAAAATCATTGAGCGTTGGGCGTGATAATCTCTTTTCTTTACACACTGCTGGTATCTTATACCGCGAAAAATAGCGACCTTAAGTCCAAATCAGTTCTTTTTTGTACGTAAAGCTCCTAAGACGAAAAAAATTTAATTTTTTTTTTAGTACATGTACCCAGCAGTATCCCTCTTTATTTATAATATACCTATTATATATCAATTTATATAATATATATATAGCTTCTATATATATTTATATATATATAATTTTTTTATTCTCTATCAATATAATAGCGTATTAGATACTTTTCACTTACATTTAAGTATGTAATATATAGGTGTTTATTTTTCTCATCTGTTCACAGATATTATATAAAAAAACGTGAAAACGAAACTTTTTCCTCGAAGCGTCCATTTTCTCTATTTCGCTATTTCTCTCGCTCTCTCTCTCTCTCTCTCTCTCTCTCTCTTTCTCTTTCTCTCTCTCTCTCTTTCTCACTCTCTCTCACCCTTTCGCTCGCTCTCTCACGCGCTCTCTTTTTCTCGCTCATCCTGTCTTTAGTTCGTTTATTACACTCTCTCTTTCTCGTTCGCCACTTCTAGCTCTCCGACTTATTGTTTCTCTTTCATTCTTTTGCTCACATTTTATTTTCTCTTTTTATAATTGATCACTCAAAGAAAACAAAAACGGCTTTATTATTTTAAAGACATGCCATTCAGGGTATTACCGGTGTGTTTTTTATCCAAAACTGAAATTTTGTCGGTCATTCAAGTACTGTATAAATAAGATACGAAACTTTCATTTCAAATTTATACTGTACGAGACATTTCACTGCCATTCATTCAATACATTCTTTCGATATTTTGCAATTACGTTAAACATAGATTTTTGATATTTAAAAAGATTAATCATCTTTGTTTTTGTCGAAACGCTAGACACTTTTAAAATATTACTAATTTTATATTTTTCTCTTATATTGACGAACGTTTTTTTTTTGTTTTAACGTAATTGCAGAAAATTTTCCCATAAGCTCGACACACTCACATTAATGCGAAAATTTCGACTGATTTTTATCATTTACAAGTGGTCACGATCTACGAGACTCTTTTCTTAATTTTTTTCGATAGGAAGGCACTTTCTACTTTTTCACATCATCTTTTTTTTCTATACAATACTTCGCTAAACATTCTTTATCGCTTTCTTTCTTTCATCAGCGCGTGTTGATTCGTTTTCGCTTCTAATTTGCACAATCGCGAAATTTTTTTAAATAACGAATAACTCGCTTCGATTTTGTTTTATAACATTTTGTTTTTGAACACATTTTATGCCTAGATTTTACATCGTATGATTTCGAGACTAAGGTATTCTCGTAACTTGGATTTTCCCAAAGTAAAAAATAGCTAGTAAATTACAGTAAATACGGCTATATATGTTTAAAGAGCTCCAAAGACAGTCCCAGAATCTCACTTTGTTACTTGTAACATTTTTTTTCAAGTCAAGTCTTTTGCAATTTTTGCATCGTTCTTTTAGGGGAAAATACAATCAACATTAAAATTAATAAAAAATTTTGATATTTTATATAAAAAAAATTTGAACTACAGGAAAAACTTATAATTTATATTTTTGAGAATTCTTGTTATTACTACTCTTATAAGAACTAATCCAAAAAGTAAAATACTTTGCTAGTACTGTTAAGATCTTCTCTTCTGTTGAAAATTTTGTCGCGCAAAATTTGTATCAAGAATATTATTTGTATGCCAAAGAGAAGTTTGTTATCATTTCGATACTTCATTTCATCGAAAAATTCATTCTATTAGTCAGCGCCGTGCATTCTTTGTTGATTATCACTCATTTCACTATCCGTGATTTAAGAAAGATGTTTGAAGTTAGAAAAACAAGTATAAAAAAATCTCGTAAAGCGCGACAACCAGGGATTTTTCGCTTTTGCGACACTCACGAAGGCCACTTCGAATGTTTTTTTTATTTTCCCCTTACACAAATACAAAGCTTGATAATGACCTAAACTCGTAAATGCAATTACTCTCGTTTTCAGTGAAATATTTTTATTTACTGAAAAAATCGGGCAAAGGCCTCGTGTGTTTGTTTTGTGTACGTTTTTTTTATAACCTGAAGATTTCTAAAAAATAAAAAAATTAATTCTTTATCACCCTTTTTTAGCAAAGTCACGCGCAATTTTTTTACAAAATTTTGAAAAATAGTTTGACTTTTTCGAAAAGAAGCACCCATACGCCTTCTAACAGTTATCGCACATTACGTCTTTCATTATTTTTTTGTTTTGTTTCACTTTCAGCTTTATTTCAATCATTCGTCCATAAACACTTTATCCACTCATTTCATTCATTTTTTTACATCTTTCATCACTTCATACATTCCCACTTTTACTGTCAGTCACATTTATTCAATCATTAATTTGTCATTTGTAAGCCCTAAACCTTATAATTTTTATACTTGGCATACCCCAAATATGGCAGGAAGGCAATACTTAATAACGCGTACTTTTAATCTTTTCCCATTTCTCCACAGAAATACCGTTTATTTCGTCATTTTTGTTTCGGTTAATATAATTAGAAATTTTGTACATTTGGTAGCACATTGATGTTAATTTGAATTCACACGCGCTACCCTGCTTTTAACCGTCTCTTTGCAGTGGGACGCTCTTCACATATTTCTTTTCTACAAAATCACAAAAATAAGCTTTCACGAAGCATCGAGTTACCATTCTTATTGGTCTTTAGCGCTTAACAAACAACGAAGGAGCAAACTTTTTCTCGAGCATTTTCGTTGACCTCGAGGAAAGTCTTAAACTCGAATTTTATTTGATTAAAAAATGCATTAAAAAGGTAATAGCTTTAACACATAGAAGAGTAATAATAAACATTTAAATAATAATGAGTTAATTCGAGTATAAATCTTGAAGTGAAGAGGAACATAATTTTAACTTTTGTCGGTGATAAATAAGAGACGAAGGTACAATGGGTCCTCGATGCGTTAAGAGTGTAGAAGGGCAACTCGATACTGCACTACTAGACGCGTAAGTGAAAAAAGCTGTTGCTCGATCTGGCTTTGGATTTTCGGTCCGTGTGTTTCGCTCTCACGCCACCACGCTTTTCACGGACTGTCTTGTCCAGTCCTCTGGGCTCTAACGGAGTCGCGTAGTTTTTATTTTTTTCCTTACTAACTATTATACATTTGGCGTTATAACGTATGGTACTGTCTATGCGTTTAGGTATAAATTATGTAGTACTTGCACTTGCTTTTCGCGCCCTGCTGGTTACAAAATAGGCCAGCAAAGACGAATTCTACATACATATGCGACATCTACTCGTACATTGTCCAAACGAAAGGACTGTGACTACCTAAAATTGGAAATATATCTCGCAGAGGCGAATCGCGACCGGGCGCTCGAGCGCATTTTTTCGACATTTTTGCAAATACGCTCGTCTCGGCTCGCACCCGCCCGACGTCGTGTCGGTACGAGGGCACGCGGTCGCGCAATCGTCTTTGAAAAAAAGGAAGGAGCGTTATCCTACTCGCTCATAGTTTTTTTTATTTTCTTCTTTTTGATTGTAAGCCTCCGTTTTTCCAACCACCTCTTCACGTCTCTTTATCCCCGCCACTCTTAATCGTTACATCATTTATTTCTCATTTTATTTTTATTCATTCATTTCAGAAAAATGCTCGCTTAATCCGAGTCTGCACGAAGAACGAATTACATCGCAGCTTGGCTCGTATTAGGTATTTTCGATTGCTCGGCTTTCGTGTACCATGTACATATACATATATAACACAACTATATATACATATATATGTATACATGCATATTATAGTGGGCGCACGTACGCATGAGTGTGTGTGTGTATGTGACCTGAGCGCGCATCATTATTTGCTGTCTCTTTCTCTCTCCCTCTGTCCCCTCTCCTACTTTATCTATTCGCCGCGAGGGGCGAGAGCGTATACGAGAGTTTTGTTTGATGTATATTATAAATGTAGGTGATCGTGTTAGAGTGTATGTGTATATTAGAGGGAGAGATATAGTGGGGAGGGATGGAGGGAGAGAGAACGAAAGAAAGACAGAAAGACAGAAAGAAAGAAAGAAAGAAAGAAAGAAAGAAAGAAAGAGAGGGAGAGGGAGACTGTATACGTGTATCGCGCTAATAGTTTATATATATTTATATCGTAAATAAGATCATAGTATTTATATATTGAAGAGGCGCTCAGGCATCGCTTGGCTTAATTTTCTATAGTCGAGTCCATCGGGGGGTAACATGATCGCGGCGTCGCTGGCTGCTGGGCCTGGAAGATGCTCCGCGAGCTGTCCCCCGTACCGGCCCTACTATTCGCACCGCGAGTCCGTGAGCGGCTCGAGCTTAACGGCGATCTTCTCCTTCTCCTTGAGCGCGGCGTGCGAGCTCTTTACGAGGTCGGAGATGTCCTCCTGGAAGAGATTCTCGGGTCTGGGACTGACGAAGCTGCGCGCCGGCTTGTACGTCATGCCGCTTACGCCGATGCCGACCTCGACGCTTGGCGGCAGGTGAGAGGGGTCCATGAGCGAGCCGAGGGGACTGGCCAGCGGCGACTCCATCGGGCTCTCGGGTGGCCCGGCCGAGCCGGGACTCGCCAGCCCGAGGTTCAGGGGCGAGTTGCCGTTGTTGCTGTGCCCGGGCGTTCCCGCGCCCGGATTCATGCCGCTGTTGTTGTTGTTGTTGTGATGGTGGTGATGGTGCGCCGGTTGCTGATGGTGATGCTGCTGCTGTTGCTGCTGCTGCTGCTGTTGCTGCTGCTGCTGATGTTGCTGCTGCTGCTGCTGTTGTTGCTGCTGGCTCGCCTGCTGCATCGCCGCCTGCAGGTTCGAGGAGAGGTTCGAGGATAGGCTTGTCGAGAGGTTCGTCGCCATCATGTCGTGCTGCTGGGAGTGGGCCGCTGCCACCATGCTGCACATCTGGTGCCGGAGACCTGGGTACAGAGAGGACAAGAAAAACAAATGGAATTTAGAGGCTTTTTTCCGCTACTCCGGGGGCTTTTTAACGAGTCATGGAAAATTTCGAGCCCGCAGTAATGACCGCCTGCGAGCGGCCGCACCGAGGGATTGAAAAAACTGGGTTCACTCGAAAAATGCAGCTGTCACGCTTGGGGGAACGCCTACGTTATTATATTAAATTACTGTTTAGGCTATTCTTTGTCTTAACTCGCCTTTCGAGCGCCGCTCGACAAATAGTTGTGTTTGCTGGAGAAAAAAAAATGTTCTCGAACGGGTAAAAAATGTTTTCCTTTGCTTAACTAAACATTCGAATGTTTGGGAAAAAATATACCGAAGGCTAAAGTTAATTTTACGTTTTCGGTTGGGCACTTTAAAAATGAGACAAGAATTTTAAAATTTAAATTGTCAATTCCACTAAGGCTTTTGTATGAATTATGGTTACAGGCGGGTGCTATACTAAAAAAGAGTAAATTTTTCTATTACAATTAGTTTAATTATCCAGCTTCTACGGTCTACCAGTTTTATTTTCAAATTACTCGTGATTAGAATTATTTTATATATATACGCGGAGGTCGAGCTAACAACCGCGATTACAACGTATGTTCACCATTCATATTCATAGGGTAGACAATATAAAACTGGCGTTGTTATGCATATCCTAAAATTTGTCAAGCTTTAATCATTCAGCAGCGGAATAATTTATAAGTCAGCGTTGACTCGCGCGTAGCCTGTAACCCGCACATTAAAATGATTGAATTAAAAAGTTTGAAAAAATGAATGCGCGCGCTATACAGTCTCGAAAAAATCGCGAGCGACAGCCTGAAACATTAATAAAAAAAAAGTCTATTACTCATTATTAAACTATTTTCGCTCTAGCTAATTCCTTTTCCCTCGTCTAGACATTCAATATTTCGGCGCTAATTGAAAAATCGCGCGGTCATGAAAATTGAAAAAAAAATTAGAGGAGTTGTCGCGAAAAAATTGCATTAGGAATTGCGGGAATGGAGTTTCGGCGTTAACCAAGCTAATGAAAGGGAGGTGGGCGCGTGGGGGGATGGCTTACCTTGAGCGACGGCGGCGACCGCGGCGGCAGCTGCGCTGGGGCTGACTGCTCCCTCGGGTCCGTTGCAGGCGCCGTAATTCGCCAAGGCGGGATACATGGTGGTCGGCTCCTCCTTGACCATGTGGGGCGAGTGCCCGTCGCGGAAGACCACTGCTCGAATCACGCCGCGGATGTGCTCGTCCGGCCAGATGCCCAGCAGAATCCTCTGAGGCCTCCCCCTACCCTTCGGCCGCAAATCTGAAAGCAATGGACCAAAAGCGACGTTTTACTTGGCTGCTGCTAGACGATCAATGGCTTTGAGTGAGATGAACAATTTTTTTTTTTTTTGTTTATGGTATCGAAAAAATAAATATGTATTTTTTAGAAAGCATTCGGGTCGTTTAAGAAAAATTTGATTTTAAAAGTATTTTAAAATTTTTTATTGATTATAGATATTGTACACTATTTTTTCAATTTTAATATTTTATCGCCTTTTTTAAGCTTTTGATAAATTTCAATATTTATTACTTCATTTTATTCTAGAGAATTGTAGCAAAATACACTGATAAAAATATTATTAAAAGAATCGTGCACTTTTTCAACTTCGATATTAAGTTTCATCTTTATTACAGTTATCTTTTTATAATAAATTTGAGAACAGTTCTCATATTTACATTGTAGAAAAAAAAATTTTAAATCTAGAAACAAACATAGGATGATATTTTTCCTCAGAAATATGAGAATAAGATCTGAAGGGGAGCCAAAAATAATGTTTTTATTATAAATACAGATATAGTAGAATTAAAGTATAAAACTTTGAAATGTATGCTTAATAAAGAATCTAAATTTTTTACTTTGGAACTTGAATTTTGTAACCCGTCAAATCAATTATGCGAATTTTTATAACTCTTGCAATCGACGAGCTCGCAGTTTAAATTGAGAAATATTCTAGTTAATGCATTTTTTATCAATTTTCAGTTTATATATTTTTAAATTGTTCGAAAAACATAAACTTGTTTATTTTCGATAAAAATTTATTTATTCAAATTCAAGATAAATATTTTTGTTGAGTTTTGCTCGAATTTTTATAACGTTATATAATATTTTCATTTACGTCAATATTGTTTTTTAAACACAGCCATTTCCGCTGAAAGACACATCTGGCAAATATAAACAATGTAAGGTGGCTAAAAACTAATGTATCATAATAAATAAATTATCCTTAATATCGAAAACTGAAAAAGCCAAAATTTTGCTGAATAACGCGAAAAGTATTGGAATGGAAAAAAACGGCTAGACACTCTCTCTCTTAATATGAAAAACGATTAGATTAAAGCAGCAGCAGCGATATTGGCCGGAGAAACGCGAAATCTCGAGGAGAAAAGAAGGAGAAAGAAGGCAAGGCGATAGCTAGAAAAGTTAAAGATAGTCGCGGCTGTTAGCGGGCGCTGGGCTGGACGTTAACGGCGCGTTTCGCGGCGCGCTTGGCGAACAATAAAATAAGGAACGAGAGCGAGCACGAGCTTAAGTAAACACAATGGCCGTCAAATCGAGTAACCGCAGAGGAGAACGAGCCTTAATACGTCCGCGCGAGCGCGGCCGATGTGTAATTGTACCTTTTACGAGCGAGACTAAATTCGCCAAGAGAGCGAGAAACTCATATATACGCGCGTCCTGTTGCGCCAGCAGCTATTTCTTTTCTCCGGGGAGTGCGAGCAGAGTGCAAAAAAAGAGAGAGAAACAGAGAGAGAGAGAGAGTCTATTTATAAACGTCGCACATTGAAATTTTCTTCTTATCCTGCGTGCGCTCGCGCTCGCGCGTTAATGACTGCATTTCGGTTTTGGATTACACTTACCGGCTCCACCGTCGGCGCTCGGCCCGAGCATGTTATGGACTCGGTTCGCGTAAAGTACGAACGTCGGGTATGGAATATCGTATTTCCTGCAACAAAAAGAAGAACGCACCACAATGCCAAATTATTATTTTTCTTCCTGGCAGGGATCACTGCCTATACAATTATATAAACTAAAAAGCGCGATCGTCGGCTCTAGCAAGCTACCATCTCGCATCGTCAAGCTCTAGTAGCTCCACCAGATGCAAATGCACTGCATTCGCATTCAACTTTCAGACACATTTTTTCTACGTACAACACTCGCAATGCTCTTTTTCTTTCTTTATAAGTTTTTTTTCAATTTTATGTTAATGTTATTTACAATTTTTTTCTAATAAAAGTTACCAATGCATTCCACGTTTGTTACTTTTTTTTGTTTTGCAAGGCAAATAATGTTTCATTTAGTCTTCGAATCACAATTTCTTTAGGCGTACATTTAAAGTCTGCTATACACTTTTTAATTTTGTATGAAAGCTTGTATATAGATAAGTATACGTAGAAAAAAGTCTTTAGTACAACAGTTGACGTACACAAATCATGTATATAGAATCTCTAGATGTAGTACATTGTACATAAATAGAAAAACGTATCGAACAGAAAAGCAATACTGTGTACTAAGTTTCACCTTGTTTCAGCTGGTTCTTTCGCTAAAATTGATCTGCCTGAATAAATATATATCAACCGAATGTTAAATCTAACAAAACAATTGTTGATCATGTATGTAAAAGTTTAAATAAAAAATATAATATTACATCAGTCCATACTTATTATTAACTAAGAGAAAAAAACATGCAAACCTTAATTAGTTTTTTAGTTTTCCTCTGATTTTAATGTTTGAAAGTTCATTTTACTCGTTGAAAATTTACTTACAATGTTAATAATTAACAGATCTATTTTCAACGAGCTCTGTAATTTCTTTAATAAAAAATCAAAGAAATACTTGGGGTTTAAATAATGTTTTCTCTTATTTGTTAATTATATGTATTGCTCTGATAGAAAATTGCCGATATGTTGTAGTATGTATTCTAAAAGATACGTATAGCTGTGTTAGAATTCATGTAGGAATTCATATAAGTTCTAGGAGGGATTCCGCATATAGATATGTTTACCAACCAATAATTATTCCGAAATTAAATAGTATCAGGATATTTAGAATAATAAATTAACGTAATAACAAATTAATTAATCATAAAGTAAAAAATATAATTAGCAATAAATATTTCAAATTATTTTCAATGTGTAATACGACGCTTTAGAAGCAGAGGTACATAATTGAGATACTGCAGTCCTATGTACAATTTACTTCATAGTGTATATATGTATAAATAATTATAATAATAAAACATTTAACCTCGTCTTTTACATATGCACGTATAAATACTAGTTTAAAACAACATGGTTGAAAAACTGAAATTTACTTTAATTTTCAATTTTAATTTACTCTAATTTAACTTTAACCGTCAATGTAAGAATCCGAAAAGAAAAACAATTTAATATTTTAAAGGTCCAACATATGCTCTACATAAATAATGACCCCAAAAACTGTTTTTGCTACATAATATAATTTTAAAAAATTATAAAATCAACTTTTTCACATCTTCTAGTCATAATTATTATTTACACGTAAAAATAATCAAATTTAACATTGGAATATGGTGCGTGTAAGAAGAGGTTAAACTACCAGCTAAGTTGAAATAATTGTTACTTATTAAATCTATTTTTAAAGTTTCTATTTTTTAATTGCATGTCTTGCAAATTTACTTATTATTAAATTAATTAATGTTATATGTTTTTATCACGGAAAGTTCTGAGCGAAATTCAGGTAAAAATCCGATAACTTTTTTACTACAATATTTTTTAATATAATCTAACATAGCTTATTTTTACATTTTTGGTTAAAAATTTGTTTGATTAGTATACATATACATATACATACACCCATACATATATATTTTTTTCGGCAGGTTAATTTTAGCAAAAACATAATTATCTTAAGTTGCGTAAGAAATTTATCATTCAAAATAAATATTGGTGTAAAAAATCGAAATATATTTGTTATATTTATAAAGAAAAGTAATTTAATATTACCTCGCGGCCTGGCTGAGTGATAGACCTTCTTTGAGTACGCTAAAAATTGCTTCTGCCATCGTTTCCGGTCGCCAGGACTTCAAAGGGCCACGCTCCCGAAAGCGAAGATTGTGCACTAGGCTCTGATTGGTGTTCCAGCACTTTTGCCACATGGACTGCAATTGATACTGGTAGCTATCTGCTGTAACAACCCCCCCAAGAATCGGGGAAAAAACATTAGTAATTGCTACAAAGACAACATCGGGAATAGATAGAGATAATAAATAATAATTGAAAAATTTCATAGACAATTGAGGTATATTTTTAAATTGGTAAATTCAAATCCTATTCGTGATATGAATAATATCGTAGAAGTTCGACGCAAATGTTACATATTTCGGGACAGTGGATATTGGCCAAAAATTAATTTTAAATTTGGTATTGGATTTCTATAGATCAAGAATACGGAAACCAATTTTTCTATATTTAATTTTCAGTTTTCAGAAAATTTCTTGTTATTAAGTTATTGTTTGAATAGACAACCATTAACTGAAAACGTCATATTTTCAAAAAATGAAAATTAAATGAAAAAATTGATTTCTGTGCTCTTTATAACAAAGTGAGTTTCACCTTGCCATGTTAATGATTTACATTATAATAATTTTAAACTGTATCAAAATATATAGTTAGAGTATCCATTTAAGTTATTTCTTAGGTAGCATGTTAAATGTGGTGGAAGAAACTTCCATAGGTTTAATTTACGCTCTAAAATTAATGAGTACTTTTTGTGAAAATTCACTTTTTACAACAATAAAATAGCACCAACTCCTCTGAGGGTGACTGCACTCAATAATGGAAAACTACTACTCTATAAATTTAAATCAGTGAAAATCCACTATTTTAGAGCTAAAATGCTGCAACTAACCAACATAGCTGCAACATAGTAAAATGCTGCAACTATGTTGGTTAGTTGCAGCATTTTAGTTGTAAAGTAGTGAATATTTGGGATGTATCAGTGAACTTCATTGAATTTTATTTACAGAGTATGTTTTAAGTTAATATTAATATTATATTTTTTTTTTCATTAATAATTATCACGACAATGTTCGCTTGAGTCAAGTTAAGAGATTTTCATTAAGAAAAAAGCAATAATAATAATTCTTCGAGAGGTTACTGCTATTTTGTCCGAGAGTGAATTTTTAGATCTTTTAACTTTAGAGTGTACATGAAATGGAGACAATATTTCTTAATTAAATATAAATTACTTTACTTTATGCTATAAGCGGTACCTTGGTCTGGTTTGGACGTCTGAAAAAGAAGAAAATAAAACACAAAACTGAAATGAAATAAAAGAAAATAATAATTGGAATAATGACGGTAAGTCAGGAAAAAAATAATACACCTTTCTTATTGTGGGTAACGGTATTGACTTTATATATCACATAATCATATACAAAATCATTGTTGCCAACTGTCATATCATAACAAAAGATGATAATAAAGGGTTGGTCTGTTAAAAATTAGACATTACAAAAAGGCAACTTATTGCTCATCTTAGGACGGATGAGAGTAAACATCGCGACAAAATACAAGCGTCTTTTCTATTCATTCGCGCGTACATCACGCGCGTACGTAATCGTCGAGGCAGCGCATGGTGTATATGCAGCACCCGATGGCCCCGATCCGGAGCGATTATTTAACGGTTAAGTTATTAAGTGTAATTAGGCCTCCTCCAATTTCATGATTAATACAATTAATTGGAAAAGACGCGCACGTTGAGAGGCGCGTCGAGTGCTGCGGGAGAGCCTCCTCTCTTTATTACTCGTAGAAGAAAAAGATGCTCTCTCTTTCTCTCTTGCTTGCTCTCTTTCCCTTGCTCTCTCTCTCTCTCTCTCTCTCTCTCTCTCTCTCTCTCTCTCTCTCACTTACACGCACACACATACACACACACTCTCTCTCTCTTTCTAGGCGGCTCTAATTTCTTATACAATTCGTATAGCAGTGGTCCCATTATATTATATCTCGGGAGCTCGACATTCTATTAATTTTTCGGACTTAAATCATCTTTGTTGAAAAGAACGCTTGTAACCCGACGTTGGCTTCCACGGATATTTATAGATCCGCGCTTGGCAAACTTTCACTTTGTTATGATTTCGGAATGTACGCTCGAGATAAATTATACAAAATTTTCATTGATCTCACAGAAGTTTCGTCAGTTCGAGTAAAAAGATTTTGATCTTACCAAGTACGTAATACTTGGCCTGGAATATCCCTTTTTTCGATAAACTTATAAAACAAAGTTAGAAAAGAAAAATATAAATAATTTATGAGGGCATATAATCGCATGAAACTCTAATATTTTCAGTCTTACGTGAAGTGAAAATGCATTTTACTAACTATTAAAAGGTACTTATACTCTTTTACTCTAAAATTTAATTCCAAAAAATCTAGAATGTAATTATTTATACGACTCTTTCTCAATTAAAGAGATAAAAAAAAACACTTTATCGTTTGGAGTAAATTGTTTTATTTGTAAAAAAAGGCACTTGTTTCGTTATGACTTATGATCTACTGGCGATCGAGACGAAATACTTGCAATTTGAACGGTAAACTGGAGTAACAACCCTTTTTTAGTTATATCGTAAAAAGCCCAACGTTTGTTTAATTTTCACGTCTTTTTATGCAACACGTTACACTCATAGTTTTCCATTTGGATGGCAAGTTATTTGACCCGTGTATTAAAAAATCAACTCTCTGTCTCTTATGCAGAGCCGCGGTCATAACCGCAACAATAAAATGGTTAAATTTACAAAGTACATAACAGACTTTTTATTGTAAATTTCATGCATGGAAGTCAGTGCAGAGATTTCATTATCTACGTAAATCTCGACAATCCTTCATGCGAATGCATACAAATGTATTGCATAAATTTATTGCTATGTGTTTATACATGTATAATTTTCTTTACAAAAAAAATATATATATAATATATAATGTCCTCTTATAAAAATATACATATTAATAACGTTAATCTATACTAACGACATTACAAAATTTTCTAATACATTATCCTAAATTAGTTGATTTACGATGTCGCAAAATTTTAGCGCTTAATATTATGTCAACATAATAACGTTAACGCGAAAAGTTTGTACAATTTGTAAGGAATGTCAGTTTTTTTTTCTTTCTTTTTTTTTGTTACAAATTGAATGCACGCTGGAATTCATTCTTAGTGTACACGAGTCGTTTAGATACGAAAGCGCGTAAAAAACGAGCGCCGAGTCGTCGAACAATGGAGCGAATATCAATAACTTAATCGACAATAAGTTCTAGGCACGGGATATCACTAGACGCTCGGTGTCTCGGTGGTGAGTATCATTTTTTAAAAATCGATTGCCAGCCGAGCGGGAATTATAATCTGATCGACCGTGCGTGCATTATTATAACACATTGCGGAGGAACGTTTTGTTTCGTTTGGAGGAATGTTTCGATTTTTTTTTCACCGAATACTCTTAATTAGAATAATAATTTTTAAGTACAATTTATTAGTTTTTTCTCGTCATTTTGTTGTTGTTGTTGTCCGACAAAACCGAATGCGGAGGGCAACTTGTTGATCGAAATATGAGCAACGAGTATATTTGAGAAGAGTTCGAATAATAATTGGGACAAACATCAACATGAAAAAACAGAATCGTAAATAACGAACAGTTTCACAAAAATAAAAGGAAAAAAAACATTCCAGTCGATCGCAATAAATAAGTCGAAAACGGCTGTAACGCGACAAAATTAGCGAAGATGGGAGCTTTTTTCCCGAGAGCGGCCATTCCGGTAAACAAGCGAGTTTGATGCAAAAAAAAACTCAAATACTACTGTAAAATAGAGAAAAAAAGAAGTAACAATAACAAAAAAAAACGGAAAGGAATAATGCGATCTTCCGGGCCGCTTCTGAGGTAGAGTCGAGAGAAAAGAAGGAATGCATCGCGCCTAGCTTCCACGTGAGCTTTTCCATTGGTGAGCGAGCTTGTCCAGCAGGCAAGAGCAGCAAGTGGAATGGCATTGCTCTAGTTTAATTGAAATTAGCGAGTAAACGCTCTCTCGTATATGTACAATCTTTAGCCTCGCGATTAGTCTCGGGAGTCGTAGAAGGAGGAAGCCGGAAGCGCGTCCGCGCAGTTAGAACTCCCAGCATCGCTAATATTAACAATAATAATGAGTAACAGCAGGCACGTAAGCGATGAATGGCTATGACGGAATGAAAAAGATATACATTCGCGATTTCGTATAAATATACTCCTATACACGCGCCGACGCCGGCTGGAAGACGTTATAGGATGGAAGTCATTAAGCTTATGTAAGTTATATTCTAAAGCGTTCGCAAGTCGTAAGGCGCTTTTCCGAGACGGCGCGGGGGAAGATAAACGCGTTCGCGCCTCATGTGAATATAGGAGAGCGATCTCTCCCTCTCTCTCTCGCTCTCCTATTGTTGCAACCAGGCGCATGCACTAACTTGATTGCAAGGCCGCGCGCTAGCTCTGCATACATACAGACACACACACAGGCACACAAATACGCGCACACACACCGAGAAAAATAATCGAGTAATTGTTGCCGTGATGAATTGACCAACTCGGATAAGGTACGCGCGGCTCTTACTAACACGCGCTCGCCTGCCTCGCTGTTTTATACAGGCGCGCAGGAAATGGACATTCCGATGATGATGATTGCCGTAATTCCTTGCGGATATTTCGGGATACGCGCGCGCGCGCGCTCTGGACTCGCTAACGGGATTCTGGACATCTCGCGGAATTCATTTTAATGCCGAGGTTAAATTAATGCAGCCGGCTTTTCGTCGATGCGACTCTTATGGAAATTTACAAATTACTAGGCTTGTTACTCCTTTCTGTTTTCTTTTCGTAAGAACGTACTATTATTTCCTTCCAGTACAACTTGAGAGCCATATTTTAATGCGTTTGAAATAGCCTGAGAAATGAATTTCTTAAATTTAAAAAGAATTCCTTGAGAGAAAAATATTCTTTGTATATTAGCAATTTTAACAGGAATTTTTTAGTGTACAGTACAAGTGAGCCCGAGTAAAAATGAAAATGTCGAAAATCATGTAGTTTGCAGCGCGTATCTCGTATATGGCACTGCGTAATCGACTCATAAGTAAACCTATCTCACAGTTAAACTTTTATTCCTATTAATTATTATGGCATATTATAACGTGGCCAAAGTATTGCAAATATACCTATTGTATAAAAGTCTAAAATACTATATTGCTATGAATGCATTGTTCAGATCAAGGAATAAAGTTGAGTCACGTTTAGTCCACGTTTTAAATGTTACGTAATGAACGTATCCATAAATATACAGCTGCTTTATTATACAACGTTTTGTTTGATTTTAACATCTGCACATGTTCTAGAAGCGTAATTTAAACTTTCATATCAAAAGTAACCACGGCTTGTGTTACTAAATATTACATTTCTGATTTTATATTTTATTTTGTTAATTGCAGACCAGCTTTTTAAAACGAGCGCAAAGTTACTATTAAACAACGAAGTATTTTCATTAGAACAGCTGTATAATTGTCGATATTTATAATACAAATAAACGCAATTCCTATTCTATATCACGGTATAAAATTATAAAAAAATAAAAAATAACAAATTCAGCAGGAACTAAAGAACATTTGAAAGCTGAGATACGACGGTTCTGCATGACAATTAGCACATCACGATATTTCCTACATTTTGATTTTTCCCATCGGGCGCGCCAGGTAACCGATTAAAAAAGGGAAATGACAGAAAAACATGAAATAGAGTAACGAGTCGGCGTCCTTATCCAAACAGGCCGTTCATCGGCAAGCAATCGACCAGATCTCTCGGTCAGGCAGAAAACAAAGCTTATTGAACAATCCCGAACAATCGCATCGCGTCCATCATTCGTTGTCGTTCTCGTCGTTAAAGTAGAGCGAAACAATGCCGTGCTTCTTGCAGAATGCCCACCACCACCTGAAGCCCGATAGGCCGGTAAACGCGAAGGCCGGATCCCGCTGCCGCCTGAGCTTCTCGACGAAGTTGAGTATCGCGTTGAGGGACTTTTTCGTCCTGCGATTGTAGGGGCTGACGCTGATGTCGCAGCAGAACTCGAGGACCGCCTGCTCCTCCTGCTGATCGAGGCCCGCCTCCTCGAGCACCATCATCCTCTTGGACTTGCCGAGTATGTTGTCGTAGAGCGTGCCCTTGGGAATGCCGTACTTGCTCGAGGCCTGGGTGAAGCGCATCTTCTGCGTGACCACCGCCTCGATCGCCTCCTGGAGCTCTTGCCGCGTCCACGTGGGCGCCTTCAGCTTCAGCAGGCTCGAGTAGTCAGCTAAAAATCAGCACATATCGACAAGCCTGTCTTTTCTTGCCCTTCTCGGCGGTTTTTTTTGTTTAGGTTTGCTTCTAGCCACTTTCACCAGGGGGAGGGCTGCTTTTCGCCCAAAAGTTTGCGAAAAGGGTCGGGGCTCTACGAATTTATGATTGGCCGTGCGTATGCGTTAAATGGTTTTCGAAAAATGTAATTATATACTCGTTAGAGGGGATAATATCGGGGGCATTATGTGAATTGGCAGACAGGGGGGCAAGGGGGCCGGTTATATATTGAGAGATTAATAGCGACTTGGGGGGTGCTCGTTACGGTTATAAAGTCTCTCTTTGTCGATGTTTCTGTCTTAAGTCGCTTTTCGAGTACAGAGCGAATTTTTGCGGGCAGCGCGCGCGCGCGCCAGCTCAATTCCAGACGGTTGAGCGAGAGCGCGCGCGCGCTGGCTGCATTAACTGGTCCGCACTCTCTTTGAGAGAGCGCGCAGCATCGTCGTTAAGATTTATGGCTATTCGAAACTCACCTGCTATACTGGAGGTGGAGGCTCCGAGCCAAGCGTGGGACGATTCCAACAACTTGGCCTGTAACACACAGAGAAAAGCGAGTACGTTAGTATTTTAGCTTCGTGATCCGAGGCATATTTATTGCTATAACTACCATATATTGTTCGGTAAGAAAAAGGCTTAAAATTGCATATGCGAGAGGGCATGGAACAGGAGGGCCGGCCTCTTGCCGGTACTCGCTGCTTAAGTGAAACAAAAAAGCTAAGGATCCGCGAAAATAAATTGTTTTCCAAAGCTATGCGGCCGCAAGGAGACTTGGGAGGCGCGAGCGCGCTTTGCCTCCTCCCAAACACTTTGCCAATATAGGCACAACTTTACTAATATGCGAAAGCACAGCAGCCAGAGCAGCGCGAGGCTAAGAGGAGCTTGAAAGACACACGCAAAGTTGCTTCATTTCGAAAGTTCCTGCAGAATTTCGGCTGATCCGAGGTGAAACCAGCGGGGCTGCCGTTGCAGCCTCCTGGAGCCCAAGCATGCGTTATCTCGGACTTTTGAAATTAATTTTTAAGGGGGCTCCCTTGCTCGCGCTCGCGATTGGACTCTTTTTACCCGAGCCCTAATAGACTCCGACCAATATACTTTCTTACTTTCGCGTTTTCCACCCGGCAGCGGCAGTGCTGGCTTTTTTTTACGCTTGCCAGCTCGTTTTTAGCTTATATCCGAAACTTTTTATTCCCGCCCCGGACGCGCGCGCTCGCTCTTTCGTCCTTATCAAACATTAGACGTCGCTCGAAAACTGCTTTCGCCGGAGCAGCTCGTTTTTTCTCCCCAAGATACAAGCAAACAAAACTCTTTTACCAACTAATCTGCCGATTCCCGCGCGCCGCGGCCCGGAAATCTCTTTTATTTTTTCCCTTGAGATTGAAGCGGCCCTCTCTTCTATTTTTATTTACCGGCTCCGATTTATCTTGTCGAAATAATGTTAAAACTTTGTCCCGATAAATCTTTGAGCAGAGCGAGCATTCAGAAATTTTAAAACTATCGATTTCACAGGCAGAACGAAATGTCAAAAATAGCCGCGAGCTAAATGATTCAGGCGGTTTTTCCTGTCGCTTTAATTGAATGAAACAAAAAAGAATTTGACGGAAAGATTTTGATCGAATAAAAATGTTGGCCGGCCGCGCGCGAGAGCGAAAGAATTTGCAGAGCTACGCGCAGGCATGGGGGTAAAAGTGCGCTCTGGCGGCAGGTTCGTTTTTAAAGATGGACGTTCGACAGGTTTGTAAAAAGTGAATGAGGTTCTATTTCGGATTTCGCCTCCTGTACTCCATAAAAATGTATTCCCTTATAGATTGCAAAGCGGCCGGACGAGAGCAAGCGAGACTTTGTCTGATTCCGGGAGGCCGGCCGCGCTGGATGCAGCTGGAGAGAGAGAGAGAGAGAGAGAGAGAGAGCAAGCGAGGAGAGAACTCGTGGGTGGCTCGTCAAAGATTCAGGATAGTAGGAGCATGCCGGACAATTTGAAGGCAGTTAATAGTGGGCAATGCCGTGGACGACTGCTGAGCCCGCTTTTTCTCTGTGTCTGTGTCTGTGTCAGTGTGTGTGTGTGTGTGTGTGTGTGTGTGCGGGCGTGTATGTGTGAGTGTGTCTATATGGCTATATTTAATTCAGGAGACTTCTCTGTGCGGCCCGAGCGTGCCCGAGTCTTCTTCGACTCTCTCTCTCTCTCCCTCTCACACTCTCTCTCTCTCTCTCTCTCTCTTTCTCTCTCTGGCACGTAGCGAATGAACCGTGCGAGAGCGAGAAGGTAAACAAGCGCTAGCGCGCGCAAGGGAGGGCAAAGGCCTCATATCCATTAGCGTCATGCATCATACACAGCAGCTGGAGGTCCGGTTCTCTCTCTCTCTCTCTCTCTTCGTAGTGCGCGCAATCGCACTTTCCAGCGCGTTCCGCGTTAGCCAGCCTCAAATTGTTTCCTACTGTTTACCCGTCATATTTCATAGTATTGACTGGCTCGCGCCCGCCGGCCTGTAATAAGGGAATGCGAGACGAACACGGGGGAGGATGTGTATCGAAATAATGATCGGGGCGCAAAAGAGAGCCTTATTGCAACGAGAGAGAGAGAGAGAGAGAAAGGGAGGCTTACTCGCACCTCTCGCACCCAGCTGTTTCATAACTCGCGCGCGTGCACATAAAGCCGAGTGCTACGCGCGCGCTCTGCCCTTTCAGCCTCACCTTTTTTTCCATCCCGCCTTTTTTTTATCCTTTTTGCCGCGCGCAAGCTATATCTTTTTGCCCCCCCCCCCTTCAACTTGTCGATGTTTGCAGAATATTATTGAATAAGGCAGCAATATTCTCATTAGCCAAGTTTAGTAATAAGGCGCATTTTATATTAAAAAGGAACTTTAACTACAAAGTTTCCCTTAATATTTAACGTACGCTCGGGAGCACAAAACTCTTTCGATTAAAAGTCTTTATTAGGAGGAACTTTTTAAAGAAAACTCGCGTTAAAGAACGTCTCCTCCTCCGCTCGACTCTTCTTCTCTCTCTCTCTCTCTCTCTTTCTGGCTCGCCCTCTGCCCGCGTCTCTATGTGTTCAACTACCTGAAAAAAAACGCGTCATTCTATCGCGCGCTCGAAAAATCATCGGTCCGCTCCAGCCTCACTGACGAAGATGCAAGCTTGAATTTTTCATAAGCCCGCTTGGCGCACTCTCCCCCACGATGAACACTGTCATATGCGGCGCCGGGTAACTTTGCCGCGATCCCTGCGTCCAATGCCTGGGGGACATTCGGCACCAGAGCTCTCTCTCTCTCTCTCTCTCTCCCCATTATTTCAAACCTTCGCGATTCGTCTACGAAATAATATCGCATGAATATTTATCAGGCTTTTACGCCGCCGGAAAAATTACTATTTTTAGGCCGCTCGTCAAGCGGCACGGCCGAGACGCACAGTGGGCAAATATTTTTTTGCGCATATAACAATATTATAAAAAAGTAAAGGTAGGTTTTTAAAAAATGAATTTTCAGGTGGGCCGCGCTAATTGTAAATTGATACCCGGCCGTCAAGGAAGTAACATTGTTCCGCTGAATTTTTCGCCTAAGCAATGAAATATGCAGGACCGAGGCTGCGCGGATAATAGGCGGGCGTTTCTCGCTACGCTCGCGCCGGCTTTTTCATATGAATGAAAACAATGTTATTTTCCAATGGCCGCGGCGCGAGCTTGTCATTATTTAAGAGGAGCGCTCGCCTCGTTTCGCGCGGCATGTATTATCGAGCCTCCTCGCGGCTTGTCCGCTGCCGCCGCCGGCAATTAATGAGCCTCGCGACACACGCTCCAAGGGATCATCGGCCATTAGAGGCGCGCCATAAGAAAATAGCGCCTAGGCCCGTGTCCGTCTATTAGACCCGAGCCCGGCGCGACATTCTGACTCAGTGAAATATTTATCAAAGCGAAAAGTATAGGGAGAACCGATCGCGGAACCGATCAGGTGCGCGCCGCGCCGCGAGACCAAAGGAAGCGACAAATTGCACACTGCGCGTTTACGGTTGCGCTACTTCTGTCTCTCTTTCTCGCTGCGACACAATCGAACGCCGTTCCATTCTTTGGCTGAAGCGATAGCGAGCGAGAGGGGTCATTTTCCGTAAATGACCACTTTGCTCATTTCTCTTAGCCCCCCCCCCCCCTCTTACTTTGTCCTCTTGTCATTTGTGAAAAGTATATAGATGGTGTGACACGCACAACTTTTTCTTGCATGTATTACAAGCGGCGATAAGTATATCTGTTCGGGATCGCTAGCGGAAACTTTACTTTGTTATTTAGTATTGAATCGGCTGTTTCTTCGGTTAATCTTAAAATTCGTAAGAAATGATATAAACAATTAGTTTGGCAAAAGTGTCAATTCCTACATGTCGAATTAATCCTAGACAGGAAGAAT
This sequence comes from Eupelmus azureus, assembly GCA_030522685.1. Lineage (NCBI taxonomy): Eukaryota > Metazoa > Arthropoda > Insecta > Hymenoptera > Eupelmidae > Eupelmus > Eupelmus azureus. Next base: position 16,163 of record JAPYZA010000015.1, on the reverse strand, counting down.
CTATTATAAGGAACAATGGCACGCAAACAGCCGAAAGCGAAATCCTAAGCTAATCAGGTTCTACACTAGCTTTGCTCCGCTAGTTAGTCGGTAAAAAACGAGAGGTGAGCGTGCGAGCAGGAGGAAGAGACAGCGAGGACGTAAAATTTATATTTCGAATGCGCTTGCGCGTCATCGTCGTCTGACCTCTTCGTTATTTCGCGAATAGCTCGCGGAATCGTCTAACGAGCTGATTCCTGCAAATATTTGCATCCCCGGCAAGGATTCAGCCGCGGCAGCGGCGGCGAAAGAGCGAAAGCGTAGGTGCAGGATTTTAGTCAACAGACAGAGAGAGAGAGAGAGAGAGAAATGGGAGAGAGAGAGAGAGAGGAGTATACGCACGAGTGGAAGGAGAAAAGGCGCGGATCGGAGAGATGACTCGACGAGCTGCGAGAGCGAGCGAGAGAGAGAGAAAGACAGAGATGCGCCGGCAAATTTCTAATCAGATTACCGTGGATTAGCAAAGTTCGTTTGTTCTAATGAAATTCGTCTAAATTAACGTCGAGAGGAAGGGGGGAGGAACGGAGTGAGCAGCGCGGCGGCGGCGGCCTCGAGAAGAAGACGAGGGCAAGGGACGAAAACCAGAAAGGCTCGAAAGGCTTTAGGCTCACCGGAGCTCAATCGAATTACTCTGATGAGAGCTTGCAGATCATTAAACGCTGAAAAAAACGAGCATCACCGTTCGCGCTCGTTTATAACGGCGGCCGCATCTCCTTTCCTCAAATCTACGCCCGGCATGAGAAATAACCGCGAAACTCGCTGGAAAATAAAGATTATTCGAACAGGATTCATTTCTAGAATTAAACCCGAATCTCTATTTATTGTTTATTTGTTGGAAAAATGCAAATATTGCAGAAGATCCAAGTCAATAGAAACAAAGTTTATCTTGCAAAATTTTAGCGGCGCTCGCATATATTCCAATTGAAGCAACGCGCGGTCTCGCTCTATTAAAAGTTAATATTATAGCGCCGAGCGGTGGGAATAGAGCGACTAATAACCGTGCTACTTGTGTGACGTGGAAAGAATTATTTTTATTCCAAACATAACGATTGTTTATTGCCGCAGGGGTCGCGCGCGGAAGTATATCAAGACTAGGGGTTTGCCTGCGCGCCGGCGCGTCTAACCTAACCCGCACTGCTACTACTGGCTAGCAACTCTCCGCCGCCCCCACCATTCCTTTATTTTACAGCGAACAAATACTCGTATAATCAAAATTTAATGCCTGCTTTCGCCCACCTATGAATTTTGGATCTCATTAAGCAGAGTAAGTTCTGCGAGCTTGATTCGCAAGCTAAGATTAAATATTGGTTGTTAGTTAATATAGTGGCGGCTAATTAAGCCGCGCTCGGCTGTTAGAATGTTGCTTTAAATTTACGAGAAAATTAAAGCCGGTGGAAAAGTCTGGCGAAAGAGCGGCGTAAGAAGACTAAAAATAAGACGCGAAATCGGATTAAAGTAAAGCAGATATAACGGATAAAATCCAGACGATCGGCAGAAATAAAGAACGTTTAAAGAAAACAATAATCTATTCTTAAGCATTATTATAAATAAATGGAGTGTAAACTGTTGGCGTGGCGAAATTAAATGTAAAATGAGATAGAATCGCCGGGCGATGGGGAGTCAGGCAGGCAGGCAGGCGGGGGGATCGAAAAAGAGAGCAAGCGAGAGAGTGAGAGAGCGCGCGCGTGCGCGACGTCGTCCCTGCGCGGATAAATAGATTTATTTATTTACGATAAATTGATGCTGCTGTACGCGCGGCCGCGCCTCGGGATCGGATTGTTTCGAGTTTGCACAGCCTGCGCTGTTGATGCTTTCTGTTATTGGCTCGTCATTATCACTTAACGAATCGTGCGCTCGCGCGCCGGGAGCAGCGCGCGGCGGCGGCGGCAGCGGCAGCCGATATCCACATGTACGCGCATAACTGCCGGATATATACGCAATACGCCAAGTAAATCAGCAGATGTTAATAAAGAGGAATTGTGTTTGGTTCATTAAATTTATTTTAATAAAAACTGCGCACACGTGCAATTGCATAACGGCACAAAGCCGATAGTATACATAGCTCCTACTCCCACCCCCCTCCCCCCTCGCACAAACTCGAGCTTATTCAGTTGGCTCTCTATCCCCCTCTCTCACTATGCGCTCTATTCGACGAATAAAACAAAAATAACAATGACAATAAAATACTAAAGCTGCCGCGCCAGAGCTGGCGCTTTATTATTTTACCTTATATTAGCCGCGCGATGCTGAGCAAGGATATTCGCAAGCGGGAGGCTCTTTTGTGTACTGGCGAAACAACAAAAAAATATAGTGTGCGCGCTCAACGCTGGCGCCGCGGCGTAAGGAGGAAACGCGACAATTAATAATAATTACGCAACTGCACTCAACAGCCGAGCGATCGCGAAAAAAATGTGTATACGTTGGCTTTTGTCTCCTTCTCTCATCTCTCTATCGGAGAGCGCTCGCTTGCTTGCGCTCCGCGCCGCGACTTATTCTTTTATTTTAATCTTGCAATTTTGCTAAAAGCGCTCTACAGGTGGCTCTGAAGGGTTCTTACGTCGAAAAGCCGCTGCAGCGACTGCCGCTGCCGATGGAACACCTTTTCCACCCCCTCCTGCGCGCCCTCGCTCTCTCTCTCTCTCTCTCTCCGCCACTTTCTCCCCTGTATTTTCGATGTCAGATAAGATACGGATCGATAAGTTTCAGGCAATTCTCGAGAGCGCTCTATTTATCAAACAAGAGAGAAAAACTTTGGAATATTTATTTTGGTGGGAGCCCGAATTTTATAAGCGCGCCGCGATGAATAATATAAATTTGTCGCTATTTATAAATTGAAAATTGTCGAATCAATAAGTCAATAAATCTGTAGATATTTTTTATATACGCGCACATGCGCCCGCTAATCCCGCGCGGCAAAATCTATCGGACCAATATACCGTATTCTTTATTTAAATTTTTTTTTTTCTTTTTTTTTACTCTCTTCTATTAGTCCTTTTTTTTCAGTCGAAATAAAAAAAAAAACGAACGCAATTATTAATATGGCGCGCTTTAGTTGGCCTCTCCGGCGGTCTCGTGCGCGGGCGTGCGCAATTTCCGTAGAGCAGTATTTTTGCGAGTCTTCCGAAATAATCAATCCGCGCTCGCTCGCTTTGCGATGGGAAGGAAAATTGTTTGGCTGGCTGCGCGTAGCTACAACTGCAGATTGAATTTCGAGAGGTAATCCCGTCTTAATTACAGTTACTCCGTCATGAGAGAGAGAGAGAGAGAGAGAGCGCATAGCCGGGATTGCCAGTCTAATCTCGTTTGCATCCACATATTTTGCGTTTGCGCACTGCAGCTCCTCTTGGATTCGGTCTCAATCGTGCACGTATATATGTACACGTGAGAGCTACGCACAAAGTTCGCGGCGGCGACCCCCCGTGAAGCTAGCAAACAGCCTGGCACACTCGATGATGCCGATGACAGAGACGGATTCTCGGCTCGGCTTAATGCCGATCGTTAAAAAAAGTATAGGTTGCGACTAATAACGCAGGCGTGCGCCAGCTCCGCGGGGCCAGGGGTAGGATGAAAAATCTATGATGTAATATAGAAGAGGTAGGCAGGCAGGCACATCCCTCCCCATATGTTTGTCGTAGGCATGATTGTTGCACGGCCGCCGGTATATAGGATATATAGGCAGGGCGTGTTCGCGTAGGAATAGTGCATCGAGCTAGTGCAGCCGCCGGCGCTGCTGGCGCACGCACACGCACACGCACACACAGAGACGCGCGTAGCTCGTAAGCCTGCGGAGAAACGGCTGCGAGCGGGGAGAGAAAGAGATGCGCGCAGGGATAGAGGGTTAGCTTGTCCAAAGCGCGCGCGTGTGGACTTAGTCTGTGGGGTTAGCGCTCGCGTATATGTAGATAGAGTACTGAACTATGTATTACAGCGGCGTATCTCCCGCAGCCGCGCCCGCCCCCGCCGCCCCCCGCGCATCTATGTATGTATGTACGGGATGGCGCAAGGGAGCGCGCGCAAGCCGGCCGTTTGTACAGTCGGGGATTTGCCGACGCCGTCTCTCTCTCTCTCGCCAAACTCTACAAAGTCTCTTCCCCTCTCCCTCCTGCGCTCTGCCAATAACCCGACGATTAAAATCTTAACGAACGCAGCTACTCTCGCTTTTTCGGCTAATAAACGCTCTTATCGGACCGATCGAGCGCGCCTGATTTATCGTGGAAACGGCAAAATTATGATCGCTCAATCACGCTTATCATATCGAGGCGATTGTATTTACAAGCCGAGAAAGAAACGGCTGCGAGAGAAGGAAGTTTAGACGTCTCGGAATTTACTTTGCCTCTCGACTGCAACAATAAACTACAATCAAGCCGAATAAACATTTCCAGGCTGAAACTGAATTTAAGCTCGGATTTATTTAGGCAAGATATTAAAAAAAGAATTTTGAAGAAGCACGCGGAGGGGCGCGAGTTTGGTATATATTAGAGGGTGCCGGGAGGCGCGCAGCTGAAAGAAAGAGGCAGTGCAGCGGGAGCGGGGGGTGGGGGGAGCAGCGAGAGCAAAAGCAAGCAGCGCATGAACGCCCGTAAACTTAAATTTACGAAGTGATATACACGCCAAACATCCGGCAGATATTTAAACTTGAGTTTTCCTAAACTTAACAACGACTGATGCTATTTCGAGAGGCGCGCGCGGCATTTGAACCTCGCTGCCGGCGCTGGATTCGCGGGAGAGAAAGAGAGGGGAGAAAGCGAGTCACAAAACATCTAGTTTAACTTAAATTTCATTGACTCTTGTAATTATTCGATTTGCACAAGAGATTTGGCCAAAGCGAGCGAGCGCGACGTAGCTCTCTGCGAGTGCGCGGGCGCGCGCGCTTTGGCTTTTGAATCAGTGAAGCTTTCAGGAGGATATTTATTAATATATGCATAGCCAAATAGTTGATTATATCTGCGAGCGCTCGGCTGCGATATCAAGAGTATAAATTAGCGAAATGCATTTTTGTTCTAGTATATATACGGAGAGGGGGTGCTCCCCGGCCGTGCACGCCCAAGCGAGCATAATGTAATTTCTGTGATTTAATTTAACGCCCAGTGCCGAACCGATTGAATTTCAACCGACAAAGCGCCCCGACTAGATTGTATTAATACTCGCGATTAATCCGATGAAAACTAATTTGCCCAGCGACTTTGGGACATGAATGCAATAACTAAAGCAGTTCAAGGGATGGTGATTCGTCTACTTTTGGAAATGACGTTTCTAATAATAATACATCTCCAGCCGAGCTTTTAAACTGATTGACATTGCTTTCGTAAATTTTAACATTTTATACAAGCCCGAGCTTTAATAATAGTTATGCAGACCACTCCGCGGGCAACATTCATTATTAACCAAAATAATCTAATTACACGTCACGTAACTAACTCTCTGCAAATCTGCAGGGCGGACCGCCCAGCGGACGGACCGATGGAATTAGTATCAACTTTTTTTGCCTCCCACCCAACCCCCCCCCTCCTCTCCCCTTTCCTTTGACGGCCGACGAATCGGGCAGGCAAAGCCTTCGGTCCAGCCTGCAAAGTCAAAGTTCGAAGGTTTGAGCTCGCGCCAGCTTGACGGCTGTTGCTGCAGCTCGCGCGCGCGCGAGCTTGTTTATCGATTCTCCTCTATGATGGGCCGATTTTAGTTTAGCTCTGTTACTCGAAAACGCAAATACACAAGTTTCGGCCCGCTGCCGCGAACGCCACGAATTTACGAGGGCCATTTTTCGGAATTCATTACGATCCCACCACCGCCGCAGCCGCCGCCGTCGCTGCGCTCTCGGCTTGTAAATATAAAGAAATCCGACTTTATGTTTTTCCTGAAATTGCAAATATTGTAAAAGCGCGCGAGAAGGATGCATATAAATACGGCTGGGAGGGAGGGGGGGGAAAACAATTTAGCATTGTTGTAGAAAGATAATTTCAGTTGGAATCGAACGGAAGCGCGCGCAGGGCCAGCTAGTCGAAACATTTTTTATGATAAATCAAACATGGAATATTTTAGCGTTCTCGGTTCATATCTGGCCTGGCGCACGGGCGTGCGCGCGCGAGCTGGGCAATTGTATTTTTTAATTTTACTCAATAAATAAAATACGAAATATTTTATGAAGCGGCCGTTATTTACATTTGCATTTTGTGCATTTTAAGCATGCATAGTTTATTACGGTGAGAGTAGAAATGCGAGCCCTTGACAATGCGCTTTTGCAAAATAAATTAAAATATACACCTCGACAGTCTCGCCCGGCCCAGCCGGCTGCGCTAATTTTTATTCATTCCCTTCAAATATTGCGCGACAATAATAAATATACCTAATGTAAATATATATTTATAAATCATGGCAATAACTTTAAGATACGCACTTTTTTCTAATCGTTGTAAACTAGTCAAACCTACCCGAGTTGTAGTAAAAGCTTTGGAAATAGATCAAAAGTTTGTATCCTCTCCTACTCTTTTTTATTGTTCATTTTAAATACATAATATCAAAACAGTATTTTAAACTAAAGGAAATTAATAAATATTAATTATTTGTGAAAGCATACTCTATTTTAATTATTCTATAATTTAATTCTGGTATATCTTTCGTATTATCTCTCGTTACATCTTTCCACTTACCGGCGCTAACTAAATATAAGTTCGTTTTTCCTGATTTAGTCAAATTACCGATTTTATATTTAAACGTACAGCCAAGATTGGAGAGAGAACTTGAATATGGATAGATAAAAGCAAATATAACTGTATATTATTTAGATTGAATCACCCCCCCAAAAACCGGTGTAAGCTACATTTTGAAAGGAACAAACCTAATCTCGGACGCGCATTTTAAAATCGTCAAGTGCGAAGAGCAGTCTGGAGAAAAGTCGAAAGGGTTGAAAACATATCCATTCATCAGCCCCTGTGCCTCTCGCGTATGTGCGAGTAGAGGCAAAAGCCCGATAGCGAGAAGATCGCCTACTTGGGTGCAGCTGGGCGGCGGAAAGACGCTGCGCGGCTGCTCTTT